>JAPMLY010002293.1:0-57563 GCA_026401115.1 Tetraselmis chui | reverse complement strand
CCGCATTACTAGACCCGATAAAACTACCGCATCCTCTCCCTCCGCCGTCATCGACGCGGTACACTCTCACTTCGCCACCGAATTCGGCCGCGCCACCCCACACGAACTGCCCACCCCCCCGTGGGAACTCCCCGACAACCCCGACAACTTTACCATCGAACCCCGCGGGGACCCCTCTCTCACCCTTGCCGACATGACTACCCGCGACACTTTCGATAAAACCCCCAACTCCCTTGGCACCGGCAAAGCCCCCGGCCCCGACGGCATCCCCAACGAAATAATCAAATTCCTACCATCGGCGACCCGCTCCGCCCTCTTCTCTCTCCTCTCCCTCCTCGCCCACAAGTCCTACACCCCTCCAGAATGGTGCCACAGCACAACATGCCTGCTACATAAAAAAGGCGACCCCTCCCTCCTCGACAACTACCGCCCTATCGCCCTCATGAATAACCTCCTTAACCTATGGACAGCACTAATGAAAGATGCAGGCTCGAAATACGCCAAAACCCACGGCATTCTCAGCGACCAACAGGACGGATTCCGACAACACCGCAGCATCCACGACGCCCTCTCCTCCCTTATTATGACGATGGAGGACGCGACCTCACCCGCCTCTACGAAGTTCAGTGGGCCCCGTGCCTACAACTACACGACACCATCAGCGAGACCCCCTCCGGCCCCACCGCCCTCACCGCATTTAACTCCGGCTATGTCCCCTCCACCACACCCATTCTTCCAGAACCCGGACCCCCTCCGTGGTCACACCCCCTAATCACATTCAACCACGACCCCATCAACCCCGACCTCGACATGCTCCCTACCGGTAAATTCGCCATCCACGCACACCCATCCCTCCACGACACCACTATACTATGCACTCCCGACGGCCGCGCGGTCACCACCCTCAACGGCCCCCGCGTCCGCCACCTCTACCAACTCTTTCGCCCCGAACTTTCGCAGCATACGTTCGAAGAGGAGGTCTACCACCTCCTCACCCGCCTAGGTTCCGCTCAGAAATCCACTCACCCACACCCGCCACTACCACCCGTAATAGATGGGCCACTAGAGACGACCTCCTCACAGCTCTCCGTCACACATTCCGCATCCAGACAGAACTCTACTCCGACCCCCTCAACAAATCCCTCCACTCGAACACATACCATTCCCTCTACCCCGAAGACATAGTCTTCTCATCTAGCGGAAGCAATGCCCCACACACATGGCAAGGTACCAACATCGCCAACCCACAATACGACCACGAATGCATGCGCCGCGCCATGGAACACGCAATCATCAGCGCACACCTCACAGCCTCTCACACACCCAGCGCAACCATCCTCATCCTCCCCCGATGGGAACACACACCCTACCTCCACTCCAAATACATCAACTCCCCATACACCCACCATCTTTACACCCTTCCCAACGACGCAAACACCTTCTTTCCCCCCGACCAACACACTGGCAACCCCACCCCCACCCCATTCGGCACGAGATGGGTGGTCGACATATACCTCGTCGCCAACCCCCTCGCACTCTCCACCCTCCCGTCACCCACAGCCATGACAGCACTCCACAACACCCTCGAATCTATCTACGACACCCACCACCCCAACCCCACCATCACCCCCCCCCTCCCCACCTCTTCGGCACATACTCACCCCACTCGGCAGGCATATACCACCTCCCCCCAAACCCAACTCACCCCATCACATACCCCCTCCCATAACGCTTGCATCTAACATACCCCCCCACCAGAGGTACTCTTGCTTGGAACTAGCAGGACTTTGTCTACACAGACGGCTCGAAAAAAGGAAGCTCGTCCCCCTTCGGAGCAGCAGCCACCCACCCCGCCTCGGACACCAAAATCAAAATCCTGGTGACCTCTACCCCTTCCTCGCACACAATAAATCGCGCTGAATTAGCAGGCATAGACATAGGCCTCCAACTTGGCCACACCCACCTCCTCACAGACAGTGCGTGCTCCCTCCGCCTCATACAAGGATACTTAAACTGCCCTTCAGCTTACAGACACAACATCCACCGCGACACCCTCCTATCCATCACACACACCCTTACAACCCGCTGCGACGCAGGCATCCGTACACACCTCGGCAAAATCAAAGCACACAACCACTCCTTAGGTAACGACCTCGCAGACACCCTCGCCAACCAAGTAGCGGACGGTCACCCACCCGACACTACATACACCACAGGTTCAGACGTCACGATAGGCCACTGGACCAGGCCATACACCCTCATTCCACAAACCCTAGGGGACCCGTTACCCTACATATACACCAACCTCAAAGCTGACGCACACACCTACAACACCAAACACACACACACGCCCCTCTCGCAATCTACCAAACACGGTGCCCTCCTCGCCCGCGCCGCGGAGGACGGCGCCGATTTCTCTTTCCACAAAAAACACTCAACCCTCACAAATATCCAATTCACACACAAGCAAGAAGTCATGTGGGGCGTTCACAATACCCGCCTTCTTACTCATAACCCCACCCTGCGCTGCCCCCTCTATGGCCAATTCACTAGCAACGGCCACATGGCCGGTAATTGCCCCACCATGTGTGGCCTAAGACAGGACCGACACAACAGCACGCTACAACTCCTTCTCTCCCTACTGGAGCGCCACAATGGAGGACGCTGGGAAACCATCACTGCAGACTTCGGTAACAAACCCATAAAATCATTTGCTTCCCCCACCCATGCCCACACCCCACTTGACTGCCACCCACCTCATCCCACCCATATGCCCACCCGCCTTGTTGTTGCTGACGAAGGTCTCTCGCCCGACTCCCTAACCTCGTGTCCCGCCGTCCTCCCACCTGAGATTCTCCCCCCCGCGCTACGACCCCCCGCACACAAACCCGACTTCATCCGCCTCCTCGAACCTCGATTCGTGTGTCACTCAAACGGTCGCCGCCGTTACGCATCCATAAAAAGGATTCAGATAGGGGAATGGAAGTACTTCACAGACAACAACCTCTGCCAAACAGCTCACCTCATACGTGCCAAATACCCACCCCTTGCAAACGCCATCCGCAGCCACTGGCCAGGCACAGTGGTAGACATCCTTCCCATCGTCATGAGCTGCACATGTACACCGCACTCCTCCACCATCACGAGTCTCACCTCCCTACTCACCGCCCGCACCGACCCTCCTGATAAACTCGTCTCCAAAGCCCGCCTCGACACGTCGCGCATCCTTGCACAACTCCGTACGCATACTGTCCAATGGCTGCATCACCTCCTCCTCATATACCGCATCAAGTCCCGCACGACCTCCCGCCGCGCCTCCGCACATTGCCCCTTCGCACGCCCATGAATGCACACCACCATCACCCCGCATCTGACCCTCCCCGGGGGGGAATAAAACCCCCGAACACCCTTGGAGAGGTTGGACATAGGAGGTTCACGGTCTAGCCCTGACTTGTAAGTTCCGTGTATGGCATAGTTGGGAGGGCCCAGAGACAGCAGCCGGCGCATACGGCTTTTTGGTGAAAAACCGGCGCATACGGTACATGTTGTAAACAATTTCAATTTCAATTTCAATGGCCCGGTGAAGCGTCAGCGATTCAACATATTGTCGCATGCATAGCGCATCGAGCTCAACCGACAGCTGAGAGACGCAGCGGAGGCTAGCTTAATTCGTCCAAGTTACAATGAGATCGGCTTGCCAATTCTTTTGTTCGTAAAGCTGATGGATCGCTTCGCAATTGCATTGACTTCAATGGCCTTAATGAGGTTACGCGTACGGACGTCTACCCACTTCCGCGTGTGGGCGGCACACTCGATGAGCTGAAGGGCGCGACTTTTGACCCTTGTTTTGACTGAGCGTTTGGCTTTTGGCCAATTCGAGTTCGCGAGGAGGACGTCCACAAGACCGCTTTTTAGACACCAAGTGGTTGGATGGAGTGAGTCGTCATGCCGTTTGGATTGTCCAATGTACCGGCTATATTTCATCGGATGATGATTGACATCGTGCGCGTCTTTTTGCACAAGTTCGTCACCGTTTACCTGGACGCCGTCTTGGTTTATAATCGCACGTTGGACGAACGCTTCGAGCACCCCCGTCTTGTGCTTCAGCGATTCAACGAGGAGGGCTTGAAGTTGCGTCTCAAGAAATGCTTCTTTGGTCTTTAGGAGATCGAGTACTTGGGCTCCATTGTGTCATGTGGTAGAATTTCAGTTTCGACCAAGAAAGTCTAGGTCGTCAAGGATTGGCCATAACCTACGACGCAGAAAGAGTTACGCAGTTTCGTGCAATTCAGCAACTTCGACGCCAACTTCATCATCATTTTAGTGACCTTACGGCTCCATTGCCGAACTGACTGCGTAAGTCCTAGCCACAAAAGGTTACGATGACACATGCATGTTTGGAAGCCTTCGGGACTCTCAAGGTACAACTCATTTCTGCGGACAACCAACCACGATAAAAAGGTGGGTCAGTCACCACGGTAAAGCTAGGCCAGCCCCCCATGATTCAGTTGTCCACATCGCGGAAACATCACAATACACTATGTTTGTCACTTGCTTTTAAAATAATACAATTTGAGAACACTATTTCTTGGGGTGAAAGTCGCGTTCTTGTAGTAAGCTTGGCAAGCTGCATGGGACCTAGATTCTTTGAAGCGATCAACCTATATTCTGTTGGCCGACCCGTCTTTTCTCGTGGTTAGTTCGGCCCGCCATGCCGTCCTTGATCGTTCCGGAGGCTAGCTCGGACGCGATGTTCACCGTAGCTATTGATCCTTCTATAGTGGGGATTGCAACAGTCATGTTGCAAGATCAAGGAGGATGACTTAAACTTGTCTCTTACTGGGCGCGTAAGTTGAATCCAAATGATCGTGGCAACGCCTACTTCGCCTACGATTTGGAGGTTTTGGCCGTATGTGAGGTGGTTAAGCATTCGCGGTGATACCTTGAAGGTTGTTCCTTGCCGTTGTTCCTTGAAGGTTGATACCTTGAAGGTTGTTCCTTGAAGGTTGAAGCTCCTTGCCGTAAGCAACCACGGCACACTGCGATATACGCTTAGGCAACCAAACAACAAGTTAAGCAAGCGGCGATCTCGTTACCTACGGGACTTGCAACCGTTTATGGGCATGATGACATTTGCATATCGCAAGAGAGCCCTAAATAACGAAGCGGATCCGTTAAATCGGAGACCAAACTTCGTACCTCAAGCCACAACTCCAGTATTTTACGATGGCGAGGTTCCGTCAAACACATATTTACGACGGAAGTCCGAGCCGCTGTTCGACGACGTGCAATTAAACTTGCCAAATCTTAACACGTTGAGGTTGAGCCATAAATTCGTTGATCCCACTCGCGAGGGTTACTCCCAATACTCATTTTATGGGGACGAGGGTGCGTGGACAAAGGACAGTCGGATTGAAGCAAGAAATTGTTAATTTTGGCGCCAGGATCGCCTATGTCTTAAGGCCAGGGATCAGCCATCGATGCATCGTCCATAGTATCATCATCGCGTGGTGATAGTGCCATCGATGTGATAGGTTGCGACATCGACAACGACACGATGGCAGTAGTGCTCGCATCAATGCCTTCAATTATCAAAATAATTGTAAAATATTGATTATTTAAGCCCGATGTATCGATACATCGTCCCAAATATCGATACATCGGCGATAATATCGGCTTAAATTGCAATCGATGTCAACATCTCAAACTATCAACGCCATCAACATCGACGTTGCAAAATATCATTACCATCAACATCGACAAAATTCACTTGATCCCTAGCCTTATTATGTCTCCCGCGGAATCCTGAGCTCCGACTGAGATTGATCTATGAGTTGCACGACAATAAGTCATCTAGTCACACATGAGTTGCAAGCACTCTTGCCAAAGCACTCGACCGATTCAGGTGGAAACGAATTCGCCAAGATGTGAATGATGTTTGTGAGCGCTGCGTCGTGTGTCGAAGAGAAAAGATTCAACCGCAAATGGCTGCGAATATTTACCCTTTGTATGTTCCACCTAGACCGTGGCACACAGCTCGGCTTGACTACTTAACAAACTCACCCGACTACGTGAGAGCAATGGCCATGCCAGTGTGCTAAATGTGGTCGATCATATGACTTGAATGGCCCATTTTTTGCCATGCACAAAAGGTGTAGTATCAAAGGAAACTGCCAATTTGTTTTTACAAGGCGTATACAGATTACACGGACTATCTCGAGGGTTGGTCAGTGATCGCGACCCGAAATTCGTCTGCGGCTTTTGGCGGACACTTTGGAGACGCCTCTGAGCGCGGCTCAACATGTCTTCCAGTCGACACCCGGAGACGGACGGGCTAGTGGACCGCGTCAATAAAACGTTTCAGTAACTTCTGCATCAAATTGTGGCTATGGTTTTCTTCCCGCTGCCCCGAAAAGAGGGGGGAGCCTATGCTAGGAGGCGAGCTGCGATGAGAGGAGCAACTGCTATCTCGGACGAGGTTGTGTGGGAATCGCGTCGGGGCCTACGACGACCTAAGCGAGGGGTTTTACGCATGCCTCCCCCCCCCCCCCCCCAGCTCCAGTACGACCGGAGTCGCACATGACCCTAGGTTTTGTAGGCCCGACTCGACCCACATACGATGACTAGCACGGATGATCAACACCCTCGAGCGGCGGGAACGGGCCGCGCATCGTAGAGATAGCGACATGGTATTTTTCATATTTCATCGTAGCGATAGACCATGTATGTCCATGTATGATTTATGGCATGTTGCTACTGCCGACGGAAACGGATGGATAAGGATACCCCCGGCGCGTAAAACCCTATCCTTTAGACTTAGATCATCCTTGAGACACCAACCGATTTATCGGTACTTGTTAAAAAAGTCTAATAAAACAAGAAGAAACGGAAACTAGTGAGAGGAGAAATGTACGTTGTTTCGTGATCTCCCGTTCCCTGTTCTTAATGGTATGTCATTTTATTTCTTCGTTTGAATTTTGCGACATTATTTGTTTATGTGATGATTTATAAACAAATCAAGTCAATGTTCTTATACGTGACATGTCAACATGTATTGTGTCTGTTGTCGACCGGCCCTCATCTCGGAGCTAGCATGTAGACCGGATAGGAAGGTTTGGAGCGAATCATTCACGACTAATTTTACAGGGTGATGTATTGCTCCTCGGAAATAAAAAGTGTAAGCGGGGGGGGGGGGGGAGGTTGTGTGAACACTTTTCATTGCCGAGGAGCAATACATCACCATGTAACATTCGTCGTGAATGATGTATTGCTCCTCGGCAATGAATATGTTCGCACAACCCCCCCCCCCCCCGGTTGTTCTTAGCTGTCGATTGTCCGTCTGCCGGTTTGCTCCATTTCTCCGCCCCGAGTCCGGTGTTGAGGATCCGCCGGACCTAGGTCCCCCGTCGCCTCACAGACATCTAGGAGGGGCGACACCCATGGACAATACCAAGCGCCTTGTGTGCCTTCCTCCTCGTAAGATATGATTTATCTAGCTTCATAGCCATGTGGCCACCTTGGGATGGGTCCAAGATCCTCGGGGGTCATCAAAGTCTCCGGGGGTGGCGGGATTGCGGGAATGGGCATTACTTTCATTATCTACAAAAATCATCCGTACATAGCTTTTCCGGCGGTGGCAAATCTTGAGGATTGCCGTCGGCAGCCATGTCGCTTCTCCGTCCGCGCTTGTTCTCTTTTGCTTGCCTCTCTGCGCCCCCCCCCCCCCCCCCCCCCCCCCCGCGGGACGGTGTTTTACGTGATGCGTCATTTAGGGTTCATAATATCCTCTATTATGTATGCCCTAGACACGTGAAAACCATCGAGAACGTTTTGCTCATCAAAATACCGACCATACCTCGCCCCTCCCTGATGCTACTCGCCCTCGCCAATCAGAAATCTGCACAAGTTCAGCAAAACGTGCATCTAGCGGGTACGTGCATGCACCATTTGAAACTTCAAACCCTTGCACCACCTGTGCAAAATTTCCTTATGCCGTACTACAACACACGTACTGCAAATTTAACCGCGCGTGCACTCAACTACCCCCCCCCAACAACAAACAAATCCGGGATCCGGGCCCAAGGGGGCGTGCGCTCGCATGCTAAGGTTAGAGTTCAAGTGAGTTTTGTCGATGGTGATGCTAGTGAAATCTTTAAATGTCGATGTTTATGGCATTTATTTCGTATTGGAATACTTTTGTTGATGGTGTTGATACTCTGGGCAGTGGTGACGTTGTGGCATGCCTTCATGTCCCTCGGGCTTAAGTATTTTCCTATGCTATTCTTTTTGCTTGGTGGCCTCCACTGTTTTTTCTTTTAAGAGTTTGATTATATTCTGGGCTTTTGACATCGATGGCACTTGAAACCGATACTATTGCCAATGTATCAATACTTAGTTGGACGATATATTAGAATATCGCATGCTTTGATAATTGGCATTCGGTATAAATGTTTTGATGGTTTATGGCATTGATTTTAGCACTACCGCCACCATGTCGATGTGAATGTCATAACTTAACACATCCATGGCACCATTGTCGATATGTAGCTTCGGTCATATGGTCCGAGCCTAGAAAGATCGGACCATGCTGACCGTTATAAAAAACCCCATGTACTTTTTCACCAAATGATATTTTTTCGATATTGACTCCGGTGAAGTGCATTCCTTACAATCAGGATCGTCGAAGGAAAAAACCCATCTTAAAGTAGTACAATTTGCAGCGGCAGCGAACTTAGCAATGTGGTCAAGATGGTGAGATACTAGTAGTTCAGTTAGCAGTTTTTCGCCAAAAAACCACCCGACATACTTCCCAAACACGCCCCTACCTTGAAAAAGATACCTCTATTACCATCCGAGCCAGCTATTTCGATGAGTATGGTAAACCATCGTGATTATTGGCCACTTACGGGGCTGATGCGGGTGCCGCGCTGGTGCTAGGCGTAGTACGTAGCCACGTAGCTCGGGAGTGGGATGTGCGCTACGATGAAGGTGATATACTAACCGTTCTCGATGAAGAGCTAGAGCTAGTCGGTGAAACACTCTCGCGTGCCGAGACTCTGCCCGGCAACACCCTTGAGCCTTACGAACAAGGCGGGACTGGTGGTTCGGGTGTTGGTGCAGTGCGGCGGCGGGCTTGACCGGTGGCGAGCATGGGCAGGATGAGGAAATACCTCTTGCGAGCCGGCCTCGCAACCACGGCGGAAATACGCGTACAACCAACGCACTTGGGTAACTCACTTTCGGAGGTACCCAGCGATGACGAATCATAGTCCAACGCATCATCTTTAGAGGATGAGGAGCAACGAGACCATAGTAATGGTCATGAGTGTGGTCGGGGGCGTAGGCGTGGCCGGGGGCGCGGGCGTGGACACGGCTCTAATCCTCGCGTTTAAAGGTCGGGGAGCTTATCTTCTCCGACGAGGACGCAAACGACAGATTGGAACATGATTTGGAGGAGGAGCGAGTTAGCGAGGGTAGGGCGTTATATGTAGGAGGGCAGTAATGGGTGTTAGACCCACGTCGGATAGTAGACCCCCCATTGCGTAGCGGTTATGCCATTGGGGTAGAATTTAAGTTACAAAACTTTAGTGATAAATGCGATCTGAATCATTTTCACTTTGTTTTTCCAATTTGTGCAGTGGAGGTCATGGGTGCTGCTATGCTGTCTAAGGGCGGAGACGATGGGTGGTGCTCGTGGGCGGTGACGCACGGAGAGGTTTGGAGGATTATTCGCTACGACATGGCCATCATGTTGTTGTATTCATGAGAGCCTAAGGAGGACCTTTGGCTGCAAGGAAATAATATGAAATTCCTCTCTGTCGGAGCATGCGCTTGGCGTGCACATATTGTGGTCAAAAGACAATGTGGTCTTGCAGTTGCGCCCCGTGGATGGATGGAAATTGAAATTGTTTACAACATGTACCGTATGCGCCGGTTTTACACCAAAAGCCGTATGCGCCGGCTGCTGTCTCTGGGCCCTCCCAACTATGCCATACACGGAACTTACAAGTCAGGGCTAGACCGTAAACCACCTAAATCCAACCTCTCCAGGGATGTTCGGGGGTTTTATTCCCCCCCGGGGAGTTGTGCAGGACGAGGCGAGGGCTGCGCGCATTTAGGGTCGTGCGAGGGGGCAATGTGCGGAGGCGCGGCGGGAGGTCGTGCGGGACTTGATGCGGTATATGAGTAGGAGATGATGTAGCCATTGGACAGTATGCGTGTGGAGTTGTGCAAGGATGCGAGACGTGTCGAGGCGGGCTTTGGAGATGAGTTTGTCAGGAGGGTTTGTGCGGGCGGTGAGTAGGGAGGTGAGACTCGTGATGGTGGAGGAGTGCGGTGTACATGTGCAGCTCATGACGATGGGAAGGATGTCTACCACTGTGCCTGGCCAGTGGCTGCGGATGGCGTTTGCAAGGGGTGGGTATTTGGCACGTATGAGGTGAGCTGTTTGGGAGAGGTTATTGTCCGTGCAGTACTTCCATTCCCCTATCTGAATCTTTTTTATGGATGCGTAACGGCGGCGACCGTTTGAGTGACCAACGAATCGAGGTTCGAGGAGGCGGATGAAGTCGGGTTTGTGTGCGGGGGGTCGTAGCGCGGGGGGGAGAATCTCAGGTGGGAGGACGGCGGGGCACGAGGTTAGGGAGTCGGGCGAGAGACCTTCGTCAGCAGCAACAAGGCGGGTGGGCATGTGGGTAGGGTGAGGTGGGTGACAGTCAAGTAAAGTGTGGGCAAGAGTGGGGGAAGCAAATGATTTTATGGGTTTGTTACCGAAGTCTGCAGTGATGGTTTCCCAGCGTCCTCCGTTGTGGCGCTCCAGTAGGGAGAGAAGGAGTTGCAGCGCGCTGTTGTATCGGTCATGTCTTAGGCCGGACTTGGTGGGGCAGTTACCGGCCATGTGGCCGTTGCTAGTGAATTGGCCACATAGGGGGCAGCGCAGGGTGGGGTTATGAGTAAGAAGGCGGGTGTTGTGGACTCCCCACATGAATTCTTGCTTGTGTGTGAACTGGATATTTGCGAGGGTTGAGTGTTTTTTGTGGAAAGAGAAATCGGCGCCGTCCTCCGCGGCGCGGGCGAGGAGGGCACCGTGTTTGGTAGATTGCGAGAGGGGCGTGTGTGTGTGTGTGTGTTTGGTGATGTAGGTGTGTGCGTCAGCTTTGAGGTTGGTGTATCTGTAGGGTATGGGCTCCCTAGGGTTTGTGGAATGAGGGTGTATGGCCATGTCCAGTGGCCTATCGTGACGTCTGAACCTGTGGTGTATGTAGTGTCGGGTGGGTGACCATCCGCGACTTGGTTGGCGAGGGTGTCTGTGAGGTCGTTACCTAGGGAGTGGTTGTGTGCTTTGATTTTGCCGAGGTGTGTACGGATGCATGCGTCGCAGCGGGTTATAAGGGTGTGTGTGATGGATAGGAGGGTGTCGTGGTGGATGTTGTGTCTGTAAGCGGAAGGGCAGTTTAAGTATCCTTGTATGAGGCGGAGGGAAATATGAAATGAAATAAAATATGAAATAAAATATGAAATGTCGCTATTCTCCACAATACGCGGTCTGCTCCAGCCGCTGCGGGGATGCTGATCAGCGAGGCTGATCAGCGTGAGCTGGTCGAGACGAGCCTGCATGACCTCGGCTCGTGTGCGACTCCGGCCGTGCCGGAACTAGGAGGAAAGGCAGGCGAAAGACCCCCCTCGCTTAGGTCGTCGTCGGTCCTGTCTAGATCCGTGCTCAACCCCACCCGAGGTATTAGCTGCTCCTGCCTCCGCCTGTCTGTGAGGAGGTGGGTGCGGCCAAGTTGGAGGCCTATATCTATGCCTGCTAATTCAGCGCGATTTATTGTGTGCGACGGAGGGGTAGAGGTCACCAGGATTTTGATTTTGGTGTCCGAGGCGGGGTGGGTGGCTGCTGCTCCGAAGGGGGACGAACCTCCTTTTTTCGAGCCGTCTGTGTAGACAAAGTCTTGCCAGTTCCAAGCAAGAGTACCTCTCGTGGGGGGGGGGGGTATGTTAGTTGCATGCGTTTCGGGAGGGGGTATGTGATGAGGTGAGTTGGGTTTGGGGGGAGGTGGTATATGTTTGCTGAGTGGGGTGAGTAGGTGTCGAGTAGGTGAGGAGGAGGGGTGGTGATGGCGGGGATGGGGAGGTGAGTGTCGTAGATAGATTCGAGAGTGTTGTGAATT
This sequence comes from Tetraselmis chui, assembly GCA_026401115.1. NCBI lineage: Eukaryota > Viridiplantae > Chlorophyta > Chlorodendrophyceae > Chlorodendrales > Chlorodendraceae > Tetraselmis > Tetraselmis chui. The sequence goes on along the minus strand of JAPMLY010002293.1, from coordinate 45,393 downwards.
GCGGTCATGGCTGTGGGTGACGGGAGGGTGGAGAGTGCGGGGGGGTTGGCGACGAGGTATATGGCGACCATCCATCTCGTGCCGAATGGGGTAGGGGTGGGGTTGCCAGTGTGTTGGTCGGGGGGTAGGAAGGTGTTTGCGTCATTGGGGAGGGTGCAGAGGTGGTGGGTGTATGGGGAGTTGATGTATTTGGAGTGGCGGTAGGGTGTGTGTTCCCATCGGGGGAGGATGAGGATGGTTGCGCTGGGTGTGTGAGGGGCTGTGAGGTGTGCGCTGGTGATTGCGTGTTCCATGGCTCGGCGGATGCATTCGTGGTCGTATTCGGGGTTGGCGATGTTGGTGCCTTGCCATGTGTGTGGGGCATTGCTGCCACTAGATGAGAAGACAATGTCTTCGGGGTAGAGGGAGTGGTATGTGTTCGAGTGAATGGATTTATTGAGGGGGTCGGAGTAGAGTTTTGTCTGAATGCGGAATGTGTGGCGGAGAGCTGTGAGGAGGTCGTCTCTAGTGGCCCATCTATTACGGGTGGTGGTTGCGGGTGTGGGTGAGTGGATTTATGAGCGGGAACCGAGGCGAGTGAGGAGGTGGTAGACCTCCTCTTCGAACGTATGCTGCGAGAGGTCGGGGCGGAAGAGTTGGTTGAGGTGGCGGACGCGGGGGCCGTTAAGGGTGGTGACCGCGCGGCCGTCGGGAGTGCAGAGTATAGTGGTGTCGTGGAGTGATGGGTGTGCGTGGATGGCGAATTTACCGGTAGGGAGCATGTCGAGGTCGGGGTTGATGGGGTCGTGGTTGAATGTGATTAGGGGGTGTGACCAAGGAGGGGGTCCGGGTTCTGGAAGAATGGGTGTGGTGGAGGGGACGAAGCTGGAGTTAAATGCGGTGAGGGCGTTGGGGCCGGAGGGGGTCTCGCTGATGGTGTCGTGTAGTTGTAGGCACGGGGCCCACTGGACCTCGTGGAGGCGGGTGAGGTCGTGTTGTTGGCCGCGAGCACACCATTCGCACTGCCATGTGGCGGGTCCCTGAGCTGGGCGGCATTGGGAATGTACGGCAAAGTGCGGGCATGTGCAGCAGGTGGAGGTGGGTTCTGTGTGCAGTGGGTCATGACATATGGAGCAAGCGGTGGGGGAGGGGGTGGGGAGGCATACCGATGTGGGGATGGAGGAGATGAGGCGGAAAGCCGTCGTCGAGTTGTAACTGAATGTCCTATTCCGTGAGGTGTTCCGGGGCCCATTCGACCATGTACTGCGTTTGGCCGTATTCTGTGTCCTTGTGTTTGGAAAGGATGCGAGTAACGTCGCAGGGGGGTAGTGGTGGTTTGAGGGGGTGAGGTACTCTGTGTCCAAGTGTGTGGTGGGTGCGGTGGGGGTGGGGTGATTGGTGCGGGAGGAGTAGATGCCGGATGAGAGGGTGGGGGGTGAGCGAGGGAGGTGTGGGGAGAGGAGGGGAATCCATAAGGGGTGGACAGTGGTGGAGGGGGATGCTTGCTTGGGGGTGAGTTGTGTGATGGGGAGGCGGTTGTGGATAGTATTGGAGGGTTCGGTAAGGATGGCGGCTAGAAGTTGGATGGGGACCGAGATTGGGGTGGTGGACCCCGTGAGTGTGGAGATGGATTTGCAGGATTTGAGGATGAAGGAGGATGAGGTGGCCCGGAGGAGGACTTGTGGCCATGTGGTGATGCTATTTTTCCAAAGGGGGGTGAGGCGGGGGAGGAGGGAGGCGTGTGTTTTGCGGGGAGAGAAATCGCAGTATGCTTGCTTATATGTGTGAGGGTCTGTGATGAGGGTGGTTTTGTCACGGAGTGAGGCGAGGAGGGTGTCGTCTTGGGTGGTGAAGTGGGTGCGGAGTGTGGAGGCGATAGGGTTGGTGAGGGAGAGTGGAGGGATGTTGTGGAAGAGGGTACCCGCATCGCGCTGAGCTCTGACTAGGCATTTGAGTGTTGGTGGGGTGTAGCAGGTTGACATGATGGATTCCGAGGGCCAGTGGGAGTACGTTGTGGAGAAGGTGCGGATGTGTGCGCGGGCCATGTGGCCACGATATCCTGAGGTGTTCATGATTTTGTGTAGGTGGCAGACTGTGAATTGTGCGGCGTGGGCTTTGAGGGAGGGGAGGCCGTATCCGAGGTCGGAGGGAGGGCGGTGGAGGGCGGTGCGGGGAAGGTTACGTACCGAGGAGACAGCGGAGCGGAGTGCGCGGCAGATTTGCCCTTCGAGAGTGTCGAGTTGGGAGTCGGTGAAGAGGCCGAGCTGGAGGGTGAAGTGTTTGCCGATGAGGAGTCCACGGATGACCCTGATTCTGCGGGATTGTGTTAGTGGGGAGGTGGAAAGGGCGGTAATGAGGGATGATGTGGTGCGTTTTAGTTCGTGCCTGTGTTTGGTGAAGGTGAGGGAGGTGTTAAGCTCCACCCCGAGGACGCGGTATGTGTCTGAGGGTCCGGTGGAGGAGATGGGGGCCGGGGCGGAGTTGATGGTTATGAACTGAGTTTGTAGGCGGGATGCGAGGAGGGCAGCGTTGACCAGGGTGAGGGCGTTGCATGTGCGCCAAAGGGCGCAGGTGATGCAGCATTTGCGGATGTTGACGGTCATGCCCGTGTAGGCGCTGAAGAGGGAGAGTTTTCTGAGCTAGATGACCATGTTGGGGGTCGAGCCCGTGGCGAGGCTGAGGTCGTCAGCGAAGCCATGTCCTGGGTATGTGGCTGTGGGTTCTATGGGGTCGACGTTAGTGGCGGGGGGGCCTTGGCGATAGCCCCGGCTTCCCACCGTGAGCCGTCGAAGGAAGGGTTCAAGGAAGAGGGTGCATGGAAATGGGGAGAGGGTGTCTCCCTGTAGGGTTCCGCGATTTATTTCGATGGAAGGGGTGGGGCCATGTGGTGTAATATAGTCTGTGGTTGAGACCCCGTAGAGGTGTTCGCAGGTGTCGACAAATGTGGGGGGCATACCGAGTTGGCGCATGTGTTTGAACATGATGCGGTGGTCCGCGGCGTTGGAGGCGCCTTTGAAGTCCGCGTACATTACGTAGATGTCTTTACTGTGGAGTTTCGCGTCCTCCATCGTCATAATGAGGGAGGAGAGGGCGTCGTGGATGCTGCGGTGTTATCGGAATCCATCTTGTTGGTCGCTAAGGATGCCGTGGATTTCGGCGTATTTTGAGCCTGCATCTTTGATTAGAGCGGTCCATAGTTTAAAAAGGTTATTCATGAGGGCGATAGGGCGGTAGTTGTTGAGGAGGGAGGGGTCACCTTTTTTGTGTAGCAAGCAGGTAGTGTTGTGGCACCAATCAGGAGGGGTGTAGGACTTGTGGGCGAGGAGGGAGAGGAGATAGAAGAAGGCGGAGCGGGTCTCCGGTGGCAAGAATTTGATTATTTCATTGGGGATGCCGTCGGGACCGGGGGCTCTGCCGGTACCTAAGGAGTTAAGGGTTTTGTCGAAGGTGTCGCAGGTAATCATGTCGGCGAGGGTGAGAGAGGGGTCTCCGCGGGGTTCGATTGTAAAGTTGTCTGGGCTGTCGGGGAGTTCCCACGGGGGGGTGGGCAGTTCATGTGGGGTGGCGCGGCCGAGTTCGGTGGCGAAGTGAGAGTGTACCGCTTCTATGACGGCGGAGGGAGAGGTTGCGGTAGTGTTATCGGGTTTGGTAATGCGGTGGAGGGTCGAGGTGGCGTTGGCGGGGGGAAGAAGGCCACTTTTAATTTTCAAGCGGCGGTGGGAGGATTTAGGGCAGGTGTCGTAGGCCGTATTGGCTCGATTTTTTTCTTTTTCAGCTTATCTGTGGTGGTGGCGCGTAGGATTTGGCGGATGCGTGCTTGGCACTGGTGTCTGATGGCGACAAGTGGCATATGTTCGGTTGTGTTTAAGAGGGCTTGGGCGTAGGGGAGGGGGCCGCTGTTCGTGCTACATTTGCGAAGTCTGAGTATGTGTCCGCGTGTTTTTTTAGTAAGCCAGGTGGGGTCTAGGGACTCCTGGGATGGGCGAGGTTTTTTTGCGGGGAGGAGAGGCCAAACTGTGGCGGCGTGGTCCATGTGTTGGGAGAGGAGTGTAGTGAATTGTGATGCGAGGGTGTCGAGGGTGTCATGGGAGGCTGAGGTATGTGGGGTGTTGAGTATTTCTGCGTGGAGGGCAGTTGTTTGGTTGATGAGGTCGGAGGTGCTGGATTGGTACGCTTGTATGTGGTCGGGTGTGAGGGGAAGTCGAAAGGTGAGTTTGCGCGTCGTGTGATGTGTGTGGGGGTGGGTATGGGGAGGGGGGGTGTGCCATGAGGGAGAAAGGGGCGGGAATGACGAGGTGGATTGCCGAGTGGTCAGTAAAGTGGGAGGGGGAGGAGAATATCGAGCAAGAGGACGGTGTGAGGTTGAGAGGTGAAGGGAGCGTGGTGAGCCAGTGGTCAAGGCAGCCTCCGCTGCGGGGGAAGGTAGGAATGGGGTTGTGGAGGGGTTGGAGGTGGGATTTTAGTAGGGAGGTGAGGGCAGGGTGACATGTACCTATGGTGGTGGTAGATTGGAAGTCTCCTCCCCATAGGGTGCGGTGTTGCGGGTGGTCGTCTGCCATGCGGAGGCCCCATGCTGCAACTTCGGCGTATAAGCGGGTCAGTTGGGGGGTGTGGAGCTGGGGCATGTAAGCTCCTATGAGGAGGTAGGGGGTGCTTGAATGAGGGACGAGTTTTAGTCCGGCGATATGGGGGATGAGGTGGGGGGGCGGGGTTAGGACAGTGGCAATCTGGAACGAGGCTCTGCGGACTGCGAAGACAACGCATGCGTTGGGTAGGGGCACAGGTGAGTAGTAGGGTTGGGAGCTTTTGAGGTGGTATTGGGGGAGGGCGATACGCCAGCGGGATTTGTGGGCGGCATGGTTGGTTTCGATGAGGATGAGGACGTCAGGGTGGTGCGAGGTAGAGAGGTGTTCGACATCCATGATGGAGGTGTGGAGGCCGCGGGTGTTGAGGGTGATGAGGTGGAGTGTTTGGGATGTGTGGTGTGGTAGGATGGGGGAGGGGAGGGGGGGTGGTGTTGGGAAGGTCGTCGGAGGGGCGGTCGAGGGGAGGGGGTTGGAGGGGGGGGGGAGGGGAGGAGGGGAGGGGTAGGTGGTGGGAGGAGGGTCGGGGGCGGGGGCTGAGGAGGGTAGGTGGTACGGGGGGGTGGAGGACGTCGAGAAGTTGGGGTCGTCCCTTTGGGAGGGGAGCGGAGCGGAAGGTGTGGTTCCAAAGGAGGGTGTGGAGGGAGTAAACCGAGGACCGGGGGTCGAAGGAAGGGGGGGTGTACGTCTGGTTTGGGGGAGCTGTTGTGATAATGTAGGTGTGTAGGAGGGCGTGGGTTCCGCACGACCACGCGCTGTCGGTGTCGTTTTGACGAGGGGGGTTGAGTATGCAGAGGTCGCCGACGGGTGGGGGGGGGGGGGAGAAGAGTTCTAGTCGGACATGAGTGTGAGAGAACGGGTGAGGAGGTCTGGCGGAGGTGGGTGGTGTAGAGAGTCAATCCATGTTGCGGAGGAGTGGGTCAGGTGAAGGAGGCCGAAGTGAGAGTGTTGCCAAGTGAGGACGAGGAGAGAGTGGTTTGGCGTTCCCGGGTGGGGGGGGGGTGAGCCTCTGTTAGAAAGGTTAGTCCATTGCCAAGGGTATTGTGAATAGTGTGGTAATTATCGACTTCGTTGTTAGTGATGATGATGTAGGAAGCGGAGGGTGTGGAGTGGAGTTTCGCTAGTGAGTTAGCAATGCAATATAGGTTTGAGAGTTCCTGGTAGTGTCCCCATTGGAAGGATATCACCGCAAATGAGTCTAGGTAGCCGATGGGGGTGGGTAGGCCCGTTTCAAGATTGAGGTCGAATAGGTAGTTATGTATGGCAATGCCGCATGTGCGGGGAGTAAAGTGGGCCGGTAGAGTTGACGGAAGCATGGTGTTTACAGTGTGGCGTCGGATATCGGTCTATGGGTTGTGGGGGTGGTTGTAGTGTCTAACCTCCGGGTTGTCCTGTGGGAGACTAATGATGACAGTCGGCCTCGTTGGCCGGGGGGGACCTGTGGGGGCTGTGGGGGGCATTGTGGGGTGGCAGAGGGGAGGGTGCGGGTCTCCTATAGGTCGGCCTCCAACAGGTCGTCATATTCATCGAGGGTGTAGTCATCGCCGTCTTGAGGGGAGTTGGGTAGGGGAAGGAGGGCGGGGTCGAGGGAAGGGGGGGGGGGGGGGCGGAGGGGGAGGCTGGGGGGGGGGGGTTGACGGTGGGGGTGTGTGGGGGGGGTGGCACGGGTGTGTGGGGGGGTTAGAGAGGGGTGCGGGGGGGCGCGAGGTGGGGGGGGATGGGGAGGTTTTCTTGCGGGAGGGGCGGGAGGGTTTGGAGATGCCGGCCGGGGATGCGGGTTTGAGGGAGGGGTCTGTGGGGGGGCGGTTGTGAGGGGGGGAGTTCGCTCGGTCGGACGTGGGGAAAGTGGGGAGGAGTGGCGGGAGAGAGGGCCGGTGAGTGGGAGGCGGGAGTGAGGGAGCGGGGGGAGAGGGGGGGGGGGAGCGCCGGAGCTGTTGTGGGAAGGGGTGGGGTCAAGGGGGGGGAGGGGGGAGGAAGAGGAGTCCACGGGGTCGGTAGTGTTCTCTGTGATGGTTGGGAGGGGGGTGGAGGAGGGTTTAGCGTGGAGGACGGGGGGAGGGGGAGGGTGAGGAGTGTGAGGGGGTAGCGTGGTGAGGAGGGGGGGCGGGGCGGGTAGAATGGGAGGGGTGGTAGGAGTTCGATTGGGTGGGGGTGGGGGCGTGGGTTGTGGAGGAGAGCTGAATTTCTGGGAGGGTGGTGAGGTCGAGGGGGGCGTCGTCATCGGCGTCCATCATGGAGATGTCGGTCGTCTCGGATTGCCAGCGGCTGGAGACGTCACTGGTGTGTAGGTGGTGAGCCCATTGGAGAAGAAGGGTGGGGGAGTTGCGGAAAAGGACGTTGTTTTTTGTGAGATTGAGGGGCTGGGGGGAGGGGGTGGTAGTGAAGGCGGGGTCCGAGAGGCGGGCGCGGCCGAAGGTGGAATAGTGGTGGGGGTTGATGGTGAGGGTGCAGGAGGATTGGGTGTGTGCGCCTCTGTGGATGAAGGTGTGGCGGAGGGGGATTGTGGCTGTGCCGTTGGTGGAAATGAGAATGCAGTACATTTCTGTGGTGAGTGATATCTGGATGCTAGTGTTGATGATGGGGGAGGGTGAGGGGTGAGAGCGGAAGTAGGAGCCGTCCGGGAATTTTTGGAGGGAGGTGTGGTGTGTGAGGTCCAGAGGGGTGTGGGGGGTGGAGGGGGAGGGGGTGTGATGTGCTTTGAATTCCTGTGTTGTTTGGTGAAGTAGGATGTACCAGTGTTTGTTGGGAATGACGCCGTCAGCGTTGGGGCAAGGCAGGGAGAGGGTCTGACGGGACTGAACGAGGACTGTGGTGAGGCAGGTGTGAGCCCATGAGGTGCCCGGGACGTGTCCAGTGACCGGGGGGGGTGTGATGGTGATTTTGTGAAGATGGGGGCTGGGGGGTACTAGTTCGTGAAGGGAAGTAGGAAATATGTTTAGTGAAACAGGGCCCGACTGTGAAAATATGGGGTTATTGGGCAGGTGGAGGATATTTATCCACAGGGAGGAGGGGTCACTCTCGATCGGGGTGGGGTCGTCCACGGGATGGATCGCGTCCGCGAATTGGAGGAGGAGTTGGACCGATTCAGGCAGGTCTTCCACCTGGCAGAGGGGCGGTGTCGTGTGTGTGGTGCCGGCGGGGGCGAGTTCGGTCGACAGGTGTGAGGTGAAGAGGTCATGTAGGAGGGCGATCGCTTCTCGGCCGGATATGTCAGTGAACATGGGGGAGCGAAGTTTAATTCGGTGACCTGAGGTTGGGGGAATCGAGGCTGCTCGGAGGAACTGGACTTTTTGTTGTTCCAGTTTCGTCAGTAGAGGGGGGGGAAGCGATGCGTTGGGCGGTGTCGGACCGATCGAGTGGAATTCACGTTGCTGTGAAGGGAGCTGGTATAAAAATCCGATCGCGACACAAGAGGTGGGGATGTCCAGCCTGACCTCATGGAAGCCCGATGTTAGCTCGTCTGGCAGGGGAGTGGCATCGTAACATGGGCGGGAGGAGGGGTGGGGGGTTCTAGTGGTTCGCGCCGTCCATCGCGAGTTGTGGGCAAGGTCCCGACTTATCGAGTTCTTTGCGCGGAGAGGGAGGTCGGTGTTCCGGTTGATGCTTTCGAGAAGCCAGCGTCGGGCAACCGAGCAGGTCGAGGTCACAGTATCGGTGGGTTGGGCTGGGTCCGGGAGGAACATGCCATGGAACCAGAAGCTGGCGATGTGGTGGGGGGAGGTAGAGTACTGGCATGTGAGGAGGTAGGAGTCGATCATGAGGGAAGGGAAGTCGTCGGCCGGCCCGAGGTCATAAGTTGACCGGGGGGCGCCAAGACCAGAGGAGACTGGAGTCCTCGACCATGGGAGGGGTCCAAAGCGGTGCCCAGGTGGTGCCTTACCGGGGGCGGTTGAGGCACTGTGAAGAAGGGCGCAAGAGGGTGTCGCGATAGGCGGGTCATGGGGTTGGAGAGGTCCGCGTAGGTCTCGTGCGCCGGGCAAGGCCGAAGGAGCACCTGTTTGTAAGTGGGGAGGAGGTCAGGGGACGAGGACATAGTGGTCGAGTGGAGTTCGAGTAGGGGGGCTGAGTTTTGTGGGGTTGTTTTATGTTTTCGAGTGGGTTGCGTGTGTTGGCGGCACACGACCAGGCCAGATGGGGCCTGGGTTTGGAGGATGTTGGCGGCGGACGTGAACGTCCGGACGCTCGGTGGGGCGCGGCGTGGTGCGCCACCCCCGGGGAGGGGGGGGTTTTGTAAGCGATGGTTGTTTTTGGCTGGTCGTAGTACTGGAGTGGGTACATTTTCGGATTTCAAAGTGGGTGGCGCGAGAGCTGTCGGGAAGACAAAACTCAAAACTCTGGGAGCTGCGCCTTGCTGTGTGTACCGTCTGGTGTCGCTACGGATCCACTGACCTGGGTGAGCTAGGCTCGGGTGGGGAGAGGTGGACGGTGCCTGTAGTTCAACGGGCCCTATGTCCACCAGTCTATCGCTCATCCGGAGGCTAGGCCCGGAGTGAAGACGGCCGGTGTAGCTCATTCAAACTGCCGACCCATCCCCTGTATGTGGTGTAGTAGTACTTTAGTAGTACTTTGGATCGTTTTACTGTCTCTTTGGATGGATGGAATGGAAAAGCGCATGAAGAAGGGTTGCATGTTCATTTGCAGCCCAGCTTTGAAGCCGGATTGCTTTGCTTTCCATATCAGCGGACCGGGGCCAAGTACCGACTTGCTGTGGCTATGGTGCAAGTATGGGTGAAACGGAAGGCAAAAAGGCAGTATCGGGGGCAAGGCTGCAATAAGTGGAGTCGGAGTAGGTTGGTGTTTGAGCGGGTGATATTAGAAGCGGGTAATATGGGTTATTTGTTGTGGGAAGTGCAAAGTCCGCGCTGCAGGAATTTTTTTGAGGGGTTTGAACTATCTTGCACGAGTTAACAATGGTCCAAACTTGTCTTGATATGCATAAGGATATTGTTTGACTACTTTGTTGGTGTTGAATCTCCCCTGTTGTACTAATGTACTTTAAGGGCACTCAAAATGTGCGTTAAATATAATAAAAACTTTAGCTTCAAACCCTGGTGACCTTTTGCTTTAGACCCCCACTTGACCATTCAGATGACACTTTAGTGATTTTAAACTCCAGCAGCGTATCTTGCGTTGTGTTAGCCTTGTGTTGGATCTTTGTTTATCAAATTTGGATAACATACGATACACTTATGAATGGAAAGGTAAGCTGAGGTTTGGAGGGCAAAAACACGCTTGAAAATCGTTGAACACCCGCATAATGTACACTTTGAATACGACGTGCACCAATGATTTGCTTGTCATGCATGTGTCACTAGTCAGTCTAGGCCATACGCACTATGCCATGAGAACCATTTAGTCAAAGGTGTTGAGTTGATGAAATTATGGCTTTCAAAGAAATTGGTATAGCTTCGGACCATCATGGTGACATGACCCATTAACAAGTAGACACCATCAATCCATCACCGGTTGGTGGTGATACTATCAAAGATATACCGATTGCTGATCCCTAGCCTTATCGCATGCTAGTCGGCACCAACCCTCACCTCCTCATCGTTCGCGCTGGTAACCCCGTAGCCGTGCTATGTAGAGGGCTATGTAGCCGACATGTGCGATCCGCAAAATCTACAATTGTCGGGAAAGGTACGTACGGAGGGCTTTTGAAAGTAATATATTTACGCATTGGCGCCAAGATCTGCCGCTCGGTCCGTCCGATATCAATTCCACCGCCCATTTCCCTTAGATGCTTTCCCTAGTGGACATGTATCTCAGGTGAATGTAGCGGTGGGTAGGATGCGAGTGGATCAATGCCCGGGGGGGGGGGGGGGGGGGGACTGCCGGGAAGCGGCGCCTCGGCGGGGCACTCGCAAACCGCCGCCGGAAAGCATTGCCCAACAAGGGGGTTGGAGCTCGCTAACCGCATCCCGTGGGAGATCTGCAGCCGGAGGAGCTGTAGAGCTCGGCGGAGGCAATCCTATGGACATTCCGCCGCCAGAAAGCCATGCACGTAGGGTTTGAGAAATGTCAATAACCGTGGCCCGAAGACGGACTTCGCAACGATAGCCCTACCCTGCCCTACAGTCCCCACTAGACCCGGTTACCAAACATGGAATCAAGGGCGGGGAATATATGGGGGGTTGCACTACAGCGTGGAGGCAGGAGCGCTCACCTTCTCTACTAGAGTGTCTTGGTCCACGCCACCTGCCCTAGAGGCGACGGGGGGCCTCGACACGGAAGATATGAGCGCCGAGAGGAGGGGGGGGGGGGGGGGGGGGGGGGGGGGACTGCCGGGAAGCGGCGCCTCGGCGGGGCACTCGCAAACCGCCGCCGGAAAGCATTGCCCAACAAGGGGGTTGGAGCTCGCTAACCGCATCCCGTGGGAGATCTGCAGCCGGAGGAGCGGTAGAGCTCGGCGGAGGCAATCTTATGGACATTCCGCCGCCAAAAAGCCATGCACGTAGGGTTTGAGAAATGTCAATAACCGTGGCCCGAAGACGGACTTCGCAACGATAGCCCTACCCTGCCCTACAGTCCCCACTAGACCCGGTTACCAAACATGGAATCAAGGGCGGGGAATATATGGGGGGTTGCACTACGGCGTGGAGGCAGGAGCGCTCACCTTCTCTACTAGAGTGTCTTGGTCCACGCCACCTGCCCTAGAGGCGACGGGGGGCCTCGACACGGAAGATATGAGCGCCGAGAGGAGCGGTGACAACTCTAGACAGGGTAATCGACACAACGATGGTATAAAATACCGACTGCGTGAAAGGGCTTTCTGTTAGCCTTTCCCCGCTTCTCTCTTGTGCGCCCGGAGCTATGCGGAAGATATATCAGGTTGGCCTACCTTCGACTCCATTGGTACCCGGCCTCGGCTAGGCAGCGCCTTATCTCGGCGGAAATGGGTAGAGAACGTGAGATTCCTACGACCTGTTTCTGTATTTTAGACAAGTGGATTTCGTTTGCATATTTGTTTTTTCGAGATTTATACTACACTCTTCCCATAAAGTCCGTTACTAGTGAAATAGGGCATTTCGCGTAGGGCGGGTGTTTGCCATGTAGGGTTTCTAGGGTTTTACTGTACTTTAGCTCGTTGAAAAGGCGGGCCGAAACTTGTGTTGACGGTGAAGCTAAGGGGGAAGCGGGGCACAAATGGGGCCCGTCACGGCTATGATAAGACGTATTAGGATTTGCGGCCCAACCCCGATTTCGGGGTATACCCTGATTCGGGCGCCCCGGAATTCGGATTTTCCACAATTTGGCTCGTGAAAAATCCTGAAATGGGCGACACAACATGCGGTTTTTATGATCCCATCATGTTGTCCGCAAACATGGGAGCACGTGGGTGTGATGGCATGTGCCGTTAAGATGCTTGACGTGGGTGGGATCGGGGCCGGAATACCACAGCTTGGGAGGCTTAAAAAAGCCTAACTTCGCCGTGGCGCCCGCCGGCGGCGCAGCGGCGGCGGCCCCGGAAAGGGGTGCGCTCGCAGGCCCGTCGGCACCTACCTCTACCTCCACGCGGTGGGCGCTGGTAGCTCCATAGCCGTGCCAGGCCTGGCACGGTAGGGGGCTGAACGAGGTACCGACAGCTGCGATCCGCAGGATCAACAACTGTCGGGAAGCCATGTACGGAGGGTTTTGGAAAAACATAATATCCGTACTCCGGCACAGGGATCTCCCGCTCGGCCAATCCGATATGTCTTTTCCGCGACTAAACACTCACAGATACTCTCCCGACGATGGGGCGGGGGCGGCGTCTGCGAAATATTTTTGGCGAAGAAGGGTACGGAGTGATCAGCGGAGGGACGAGGGTGTTGGAGCTGGCGGCGGATAGCTGGGAAGCAAGACACGGCATGTGAGGTGCTACTTTGGTTAGGCTAAGTTGGCAACCTTAGACTAATAGTAGAACCTAATCTCTGGATCTAATTATACAGCGTAGAGAGAATTAGTAAGATTGTCTTAGGAACAGGGTTTCTTACAATCTGGGTGTGGCGTAATTCTATTCTGTACCGGTCTCTCACCTCTACCAGTAAGTCCCCGTCTTAAATATCCACACCTCAGGTGTTCTAGAAACAGCCTTAGAACCTGTAGCTTGTGCTGTCTGCTAACTAAACCAAACTATTACTAGTGATACAGGTTAACTCAGGTTACATGTACCGTCTATCTAACCTTATCACACAAGCTCTTAGAACTATCTAGAAGAGAACTATCTAGAAGAGATAGTGCTAGTAACTCTGTACTGTCGAGGGAAAATACGGCGATACAGTTGTACTGCCGTGATGACAATAAAAGAGTCACTGAATATCGCTAAGATATAGGTACCATTTAGAGGAAATAAATAATGTCAGATACTAGCACTTAGCTAAATGGCTAGGATATGACACTCTCCCCTCCTTAAGCACCAGCGTCCTCGCTGTGCAGTACTCAGGGTCTTGGTTTCTTGGGGGTTCTTGCAGGCCAGCGATTGCGAAATCTGACAAAGTCAGGGGTGCCAGAAAATTCTCGATAAACATCCGTTCGAAGAAATTCGGAAAAGATGCTTAAGTGGTTGACTCCTCGCATGGGTTCCCAAGTGTCCTCGCTAGGTACGTTGAACGGTGCTGCCTAGCGGACCTTAAACAAAAGTCCCGTGCCATTGGAGTTAAAAGCCACGTCGAGTATTTTGTCGACTTCAAATCGCTTCGCATCGTGCACAATCGGAATTGGCTGCGCACTGTTGGCCTGTTCTGGTTCTGAATTCCATTTTTCCAGTATACTGGCATGTACAACATCGTAAATCCGTACTCCAGGGGGTAGCTTAAGCCGAAATGCAACCGGGGAAACTTCCTCCGTAATGAGAAACGGTCCAATGTAGCGGTCGCGTAGTTTAGAACATGGTTGTTGTACAAACCGTAGATTTGTCGCCTTGAGCTTAACCTTGTCGCCAACTGTAAAAGGTACTGGTAACCGGTGCCGATTTGCAGCGTCTTGCATGTGTGCCTGGGCTGCTTTGACGCAGTCGTGGGCAAATCTGTGCATATCGACCAGAATCTTCACTTGCTCCGGTAAAGTACGGCTAGGCTCGTTATCCTCAAATGTAGCCGTCGTTGGAGATGTCGGCTCAAATCCTAGCGTCGCCTTAAATGGAGACATAGTCGTTGACGTAGAAACCGCTGCGTTGATCGCGAACTCCACGTTGGTAAGGTGTTGAACCCAGTCGTCGTGCAAGGGGTGCACATAGCATCGTATGACTTGCTCCCATGTCTGGTTTACTCGTTCAGTTTGGCCATCTGTCTGGGGATGATAGCTCGTAGAGATATTAAGCTTGGTGCCAACAGCCCTAAATAGGGTTTGCGGCGCCCGCCGGCGGCGCAGCGGCGGCGGCCCCGGAGAGGGGTGCGCTCGCAGGCCCGTCGGCACCTACCTCTACCTCCACGCGGTGGGCGCTGGTAACCCCATAGCCGTGCCAGGCCTGGCACGGTAGGGGGCTGAACGAGCTACCGACAGCTGCGATCCGCGGGATCAGCAGCTGTCGGGAAGCCCTGTACGGAGGGTTTTGGAAAAACATAATATCCGTACTCCGGCACAGGGATCTCCCGCTCGGGCAGTCCGATATGTCGTTTCGCGACTAAATACTCGCAGATACTCTCCCGACGATGGGGCGGGGGCGGCGTTTGCGAAATATTTTTTGGCGAAAAGGGGTACGGACGGATCAGCAGAGGGACGAGGGTGTTGGAGCTGGCGGCGGACAGCTGGGAAGCAGCGCTTGGGACAGCGCTCGCTAGCAGTCGCCAGCCCTGCGAGAGTCTTAAGTCTCCCCTGGGGGCGAGGCCTGATGCTACGCAGGACGGAGGCTGGTCGCAGCCGGAGGAGCGGCACGGCCTGGCGGCGGCGGTCCTTAGGATCGCCCGCCGCCGGAAAAGCCCGGTACGGGGGGTTTTCGGAAAAATTCCCGTACCCACCACCTTTTGAGGACCGGCGACTCGATCCCTGTGTTCTTCCAACCCCTTCCCTAGTCGGTACCCGGTTATCGATAGGCTGCCTCAGGCAGTGTGCCTAGGGTTATCGTAACGGCACACTGCTCGTAAAGGCGACCCCCTAACAACGTAAACCACCGGGGGAGGGTACGGACGGCCACAACGCGATCAGATAGGTGTTGGAAACAGACGGGAAAAGGACAGGGGACAGGAGAAAATCTGGCTCGGGGGCAGGAGAGCCAGCCGGACACCGTCTGCAGCCTAGTTATTCTCTCTTCTCAGCCCCCCGAAGGAGGAGAGAAGACTCGGCTAGGTGGCGAGCTGCGTCGAGAGGAGCGGCTAATACCTCGGGCGGGGTGGAGCACGGATCGGGTCGGGACCGACGACGACCTATGCGAGGGGGGTTTTTCACCTGCCTTTCCCCCCAAGCTCCGGCACGACCGGAGTCGCACGGGAGCCGAGGTCAGGCAGGTTCGCCTCGACCAGCTCCAGCTCGACAGCCTTGCTGATCAGCGACCCCGCAGCGGCTGGAGCAGGCCGCGTAACGTGGAGACTAGCGACATTTTATATTTCATACTGTATCCAAAAAAAAATACGTATAGATCAGAAAATTATAAATACCTGGATACGGGTATGTTTTAGACGGTATCGTTACTGCCATTGGAGAGGTTGGGATTAGTGGTTCACGGTCTACCTCACGCTTAGAAGTCCAACTACAGGTTGAGCATAGCAAAAGGGGGGGCCCAGAGACAGCAGCCGGTTTTTACTGGTATTGTTGTAAACAATTTCAATTTCAATTTCATAGGGTTTGCCAGAAGTCGCTCATAAACCGGGGATCTCGATCGGATATTAATTTCCGTGGTAAGCCAAAATGCCGAAAAACAGCGCGGTGCATAATTTTTGCTAATTGTTCCGCTGTAATCGTTTTCGTAATTGGCTCGACAATCGTCCGTTTCGTAAGCATACAGACGAATACCACCACAACATCATACCCATCGCACTCAGGAAGGTCCGTAATCAGGTCAAGCGATACATGCTCAAAGGGCCTGGTCGGTACCTCATGCGATTGAAGGAGTCCATAAGGCTTGTGTCGCGCTGCCTTGTTGCGTTGACAGGTAACACAGTTGCGTACATAGTGTTGTATTGTCCGCTTCATGTTAGGCCACCAAAACGTCCGGGTTACTGCTGCCAATAGTCGAATAATACCAGGGTGTCCCGCGGTCGGTGCGTCGTGTAGTTCGTACAGTACTCTTGATCGCAATGTAGAGACGTTCGGAACATACAGTCTTGTTCCGTAGGCGTACAAGAGTCCATTAGATTGACGTACCAGCCAGGTAGGCAGAGATTTCCGGGTAAGCAGATATTTGTCCGAATCGTAAGCGCTTTTGATTTCCGCATGAAGTCCAGAGTCAGGATGTAACCGGGATTCCAGGGAAAAAATCTGCGCGTGTAACTCGCATTTTGCTTCGTCGTTGGTCCAATCGCGTAACAGTTGCAGCTTTTGTAATGAGTCCTTCAGGTCAGGTCGGCGAGACAGAGCGTCTGCCTGGTTGACTGCTCCCTTCTTGTATACGATGTCCATCTGTCGCTGGTAAGGTGCTAGAACTTGAAGCCATCGCACCTGTCGAGTAGACAAATCGCGCTGCCGAAAGAAGTGTCGCAACGTGTCGTGGTCCGTAATTACTGTAAATCCCGCCGCGCCATCTAAGTAGCAACGGAACTTCAGTAGAGCGTCGCGAACTGCCAGTAGCTCTTGTTCGTGGACAGATAGTGTACCTCATGCTTGTTCATCCTTCGAGCATGGTACGCAACAGGTTGTAATCCAATACCTTGGTCTTGTAACAACACAGCTCCTACTGCAAATCCAGAAGCATCTGTGTACAGTGTGTACCTTGCATTAGGAGAAGTGTCAGGAATTACCAGTACTGGTGCACGTACCATCGCGTCTTTAATTTGCTCGAATGCTGACTCGGCTTGAGGAGTCCAGCGAAATTCCGGTGTCTTCTTGGTCAGGTCCGTTAATGGGGTTGCTAGGGTTGCGAATTGGTTGATAAACCTCCGGTAATATCCAGCAAGTCCCAGAAATCCACGTACTTCAGTCACAGATTTCGGTCGGGGCCAATTCTGTACTGCCTCAACCTTGTCGGGGTCCATTCGGATCTGTCCAGCTTCCACCACATGCCCAAGAAAATTGACGCTCGATCGTCCGAAGTAACACTTAGAGAGTTTGATATGCAACTGGTGTCGCTGCAGCTCTCGTAACACGAGTCGAATATGCTCGAGGTGTTCGTCGGCCGTCTTACTGTAGATCAACACGTCGTCCAGATATACCACGCAGAACTTGCCAAGATACGGGGCCAAAACTCGATTCATCATCGCTTGGAATCCAGCTGGGGCATTACAAAGTCCAAAGGGTAGAACGCAGTACTCGAACAATCCGTAATGAGTTCGGAATGCTGTCTTATGTATGTCGCGCTCCTTGACTCGAACTTGATGATAGCCTTTATACAGGTCCAGCGTGCTGAAATAGTGAGCCCCATATAGCGAGTCGAGTAACTCATCAATCCGGGGTAACGGTGTTCGGTCTTTCCTCGTGAGGTCGTTGAGTTTCCGGTAGTCTACGCACATACGCATGGTACCATCCTTCTTGCGTACAAATAAAATCGGGGCACCGTACGGAGATTTAGACGGACGAATCCAGCCTTTTGCGAGTAAGTCTTGCAACTGTACTTGAACCTCCCGGAGTTCTGCTGGTGACATACGGTACGTTCGCTCCTTGGGTGGTTCATCGCACTCCAAATTAATTTCAAAGTCGCACTCGCGAGTTGGCGGTAGACCGTCAGGCTCCTTGATAATGTCCGTAAACTCATTCAGGGAATCTCGTAACGAAGTCGTCCACTCAGGTTGTTGATCAGTGTTGATGTCGTCGACCGCGTCATGTACTTCTCGTAGTCCAATCACGAAGAGGTCTGCTGGTTGTTGTCTAAGCAGCTTTGCCATCGCATCCGCCTCCAAGTGATGTACTGTCACACGTACGGTGTACTCGTCGCCAGACACCATAGCTTCGCCAGTTTTACGGTCGCGAATCGTTTTAGTAGACCAATCTATATCCGGGTTGACGGCTTGTAACCAAGGTTGACCGAGGATGATGTCGAATTTATCCAGTTCTGTCGTAATTGCGTCCAGACGTATGTCCAGGGTCCCTACTGTGAGCACTTCATTCCGTAGTCGCTGGCGAGTCGTAGTTGTACTACCATATGCCAATTTATCCGGTATTTCTCTCCAGTAACCGTCGGGATGTGATGCTCCCGTACCCACTCAGCCTTGCAGAAATTTTCCGAAGCGCCAGAGTCAACCAAAATACGGCATCGATGTCCGCGTAAGGTGCCTCCCAACACTAACAGACTTGTTCCAGACTGGGTTGTGGATACATGTAGCGTCGCAGGAACACTGTCTTCTAGTCGGACGTTCTTGTTCATCCACCCGTCGATCGGTTTCCCAAAAGTCTCGTAACGAAGAGGGAACTGCTGTTCTCCACAGACTAGATAACCCGTACGCCGTGCCGAAATTAATTCCTTCCAGGTAGCCCATACTGCCGAAGAAGTTGACGTAGCGTCCGGTATCGATCCGGGTCGAACGCGAGCGATATACACGTAGTGCTTATTTTGTCCGGAAGACTCCGTCCCTAAAAGGCGTAAATTTGTTTCGCTCACCTTAAATCCAGTTGTCTCCGTAAGAGCTCGCACTGCTGTGTATTCCGGGGTCGCGTCTTCAATCTCCTGTTTGCCACAAGGAAACCAGACCATGCCAGTGTCCTCTTTCGCTAGTAACACTCGTCGGCCATCGGTAACAAGAGTCGTCGAGTGAGTCCAGTAGGTCTTCGGGGGATTCTGTAGATTCTGAGGCAGAAATCGAACTCGATCGGTGTCGTCGACGTAGACTTGCGTCGTCCATCTTGTCGGTCCAACATCTTGCCTTCTTCCTTCTATTCCATCGTTCGTGGGGCAGGTAAACACATGTTCTTTCGCCGCCAGCTCGTCGACAAGTCGGAAATTTCGCAGCAGCTTGAACCATGGTTTTGCCCTCCATTTTGGAACCACTATAACCGCTCGCAGATGGGGATGAAGCAGTTTACTCCGCAAATAATGGCCCAAAAAATCTTCCAATTCATTAAATGGCGCATTTAGCCAAATTCTCCGGTAATTCTGTAAATCTCTCTCCTGAAACGGGCGCGCCGGACAGCAAAAATCCTCCGCCACTTGAGAATTAAGGCCGTCATTATCGCTAGCTCCATCTAAGTCGAAAGGTCCGTAGGTCTGAGAGTACTTCAGGAAATACTCCCTATTCATCATCCAGTCGCTAAAGTCCTTGCTCCTAAAGACTGGCCTCAATGTCGTTTGAGGTAACGGGTCTCGTACTTCTTCTGTTCTGGTCTCTTCCTGAGTCGCTGTAGGAGACGAAACCTCGGCAGTCGATAGCGATGTGTCCCTTCTTGTGGCAAATGAAGCACTTGCCCTCCTTCTTAAATCTGTCGACCTCCTCTTGAGTGAGGCGTCTAATCTCGTACAGCTCCCGCGGCTTTTCTTCGGTCGCGCCATGCGAATCTTCCTCCGACTCACTGTCGATCTCCTCCACTGCCTCTGAAAACTCGCGGTCTTCTTCGATGGCGTTCAGTCGGCCTGTCGAGCGTTGGGTCGTCTCAATCTTGGTCTCCGCTGCCTCCGCTCGCAGAGCTGCTTGAATCGCCTCGTGTAGGGTCTTAGGGTTTTTCAGGGCAACCTCCTTATGAATCGAGGGTCTCAAACCGCGCTGGAAATCATGTACGTTATCTTCTTCGTGACGGTGAGGAAGCTCCAATAATTGTTCTCGAAAATAGTTCGCGTACTTCAGGACCGTGGTTTTCTGTCTCGCTTTGTCCAAATTCAATCTCGCTTGTTCCGCCGGTGTTCTTCCGCAGAATTCCTGAATTAAGGATTTCTCCATCTCAGAAACTCCGGAAAATCCTCCACCGACTTCATCTCCAGTCTGCGCAACTTGGGAGTACCACCACTTCGATAGTGGTCCTTCCAGAAAGCTAGATACCCAGTACACTCCTCTTTGCTCTTCAGGGTTAACGCTGTGATACCGTAGATACCCTCGTGCATGTCGGAACCAGTTTCTCAGCTCGTCGATGTTAGTCGTAGCGATGCTCTTGATCTTGGCTGGTTTGACATCGTTCGGCATCATGCTTGGCATCTCTCGCGTCCCCGCCGATCTCAATTGTTCTCCTCGAAATTAATTCTCCGTTTCTCGGCTTCTGTTCACTCGTCCTTCAAAATGTCTGAAACCGTTGTCGACGTGGTCACGCAGTTGAGATAGCTCAGTCGAAAAAGTGTCAACTCGGTTACTTAGTCGTTGTAGCATCTCGGTGACGTGTACCGACATAGGCTCCATCGTGGGACTCGATCCTTCTCGCACTGTCTGTCTTCTACCATCTGTCGACGTCGGCTGTGTCGGCCCAGAAGGCGCCCCCTCTGGTCGACCATCAACTTCCTCTGGTAGTCTCTCTCCTGCTCGGTTAGACATCTTCGTCTCGTCTAGCTGTTCTGAGGCTCCGAAACCACGTGTGAGGTGCTACTTTGGTTAGGCTAAGTTGGCAACCTTAGACTAATAGTAGAACCTAATCTCTGGATCTAATTATACAGCGTAGAGAGAATTAGTAAGATTGTCTTAGGAACAGGGTTTCTTACAATCTGGGTGTGGCGTAATTCTATTCTGTACCGGTCTCTCACCTCTACCAGTAAGTCCCCGTCTTAAATATCCACACCTCAGGTGTTCTAGAAACAGCCTTAGAACCTGTAGCTTGTGCTGTCTGCTAACTAAACCAAACTATTACTAGTGATACAGGTTAACTCAGGTTACCTGTACCGTCTATCTAACCTTATCACACAAGCTCTTAGAACTATCTAGAAGAGAACTATCTAGAAGAGATACTGCTAGTAACTCTGTACTGTCGAGGGAAAATACGGCGATACAGTTGTACTGCCGTGATGACAATAAAAGAGTCACTGAATATCGCTAAGATACAGGTACCATTTAGAGGAAATAAATAATGTCAGATACTAGCACC
Source organism: Tetraselmis chui (assembly GCA_026401115.1). Taxonomy (NCBI): domain Eukaryota; kingdom Viridiplantae; phylum Chlorophyta; class Chlorodendrophyceae; order Chlorodendrales; family Chlorodendraceae; genus Tetraselmis; species Tetraselmis chui. Next base: position 24,769 of record JAPMLY010002293.1, on the reverse strand, counting down.
TAGCTAAATGGCTAGGATATGACAGCACGGCGCTCGCTAGCAGTCGCCGGCCCTGCGAGAGCCTTAGGTCTCCCTTGGGGGCGAGGCATGATGCTACGCATGACGGAGGTGGGTCGCAGCCGGAGGAGCGGCACGGTCTGACGGCGGCGGTCCCTAGGATCGCCCGCCGCCGGAAAAGCCCGGTACGGGGGGTTTTCGGAAAAATTCCCGTACCCACCATCTTTTGAGGACCGGCGACTCGATCCATGTGTTCTTCCAACCCCTTCCCTAGTCGGTGCCCGGTTATCGATAGGCTGCCTCAGGCAGTGTGCCTAGGGTTATCGTAACGGCACACTGCTCGTAAAGGCGGCCCTCTAACAACGTAAACCACCGGGGAGGGTACGGACGGCCACAGCGCGATCAGATAGGTGTTGGAAACAGACGGGAAAAGGACAGGGGACATGAGAAAATCTGGCTCGGGGGCAGGAGAGCCAGCCGGACACTGTCTGCAACCTAGTATTTCTCTTCTCAGCCCCCGAAGGAGGAGAGAAGACTCGGCTAGGTGGCGAGCTGCGTCGGATGGAGCGACTAATACCTCGGGCGGGGTTGAGCACGGATCGAGGCGGGACCGACGACGACCTATGCGAGGGGGGTTTTTCACCTGCCTTTCCCCCCAAGCTCCGGCACGACCGAAGTCGCACATGAGCCGAGGTTAGGCAGGTTCGCCTCGACGAGCTCAAGCTGAACAACCTTGCTGATCAGCGACCCCGCAGCGGCTGGAGCAGGCCGCGTATCGTGGAGACTAGCGACATTTTTTATTTCATACTGTATCCAAAAAAATTTACGTATAGATCAGAAAGTAATAAATACCTGGATACGGGTATGTTTTAGACGGTATCGTCACTGCCATTGGAGAGGTTGGGATTAGTCGTTCACGGTCTACCTCACGCTTCTAAGTCCAGTTAGGCGTAGAAAAAGGGGGGACCCAGAGACTCCAGCCGGTTTTTACTAGTATTGTGTTTAATTTCAAATTTCAAATTAACTTCGCCGTACGGTGTCGGATTCGAGCAAACTAAGAAGCAAGTGGAAGCCCTTGCCCCAAGCAAATAGAAGTTTTCAACTTCATTTACGCCTACCGGCCGGTTTTCGCGTCAAATCCGCCGTCCGATGTCATCCAGGCCCTCGTACATCCAACTAAAGCGTTTAGGGTTTCAAAATCTGCCACATTCGCGCGGGGCTAGCAACCCCTAGACAGGTGGTACCCGCATTCCCGCTCCGCTAATACGCTCGACAATCAGCGCTCTATATTTTTTATATTCACGGCGTTGCCCATTTCATCCCCCGTGATGGCATGGTGCCGTGCACTTTGCCGCCGACCAAATAAAGGCCCGTGCTAGGGTACTTTGAAAGCTCCCCGCCATTTTTCACGCCCGGCGATGTGCAAGTTTCCAAGGCCAACGTGCCACGCGCCATGGTGCTTACACTTCAAGTCAACTGCCCCTCAAGCCTAATAGGCCCCTAGCCCGTGCTCCTTGGTTGCATTTCCGGGCACGTGGCAAGAAAAACTAGTGCACACGACATGCCATTCTCGATGTCGCCGCTTTGTAGACGGCCGGGCGTAACACAGTCGGCGGATACTAGTGCAATTGTGCAAACATGCTGAGAACCCAGTGTCGAGTAGTCTCCCGGCCTGTCGCGACACTACGTGTACCGTGCCACGCATAGAGGCGTGCATAACCTGCACATGCACGAATTTCGGCCCGCAAAATATGGGCCGAAAATCCAACGTGGGTGCCCGCAATAATTGGGGCGTGCCGGTAAAGGTGCTCACGTCATTGAACAACGCGCCGTGGTGTGCTGTTCGAAAATCATTGTTCTACCCCCAGTCGAGTTGCATGGGCATCGCGGCATTGCGTGGCCGGTAGTAAAATACGTGCCGCTAGTAACGGACTTTATGGGAAGAGTGTATTGCAAATGCTTAGGCGGAGGGGCTGTTCAATTGTTGTGGATTGATGGATACTATGTAACACATGATAAACAACGGCACGTATTGTAGTAGTGCGTATCGTCAAGTTTACATGGTCGCAGGGTACCCGGTCTTACCCTTAGCGTGAAAATCACACTCCTCCACAAAAAGGTGCCCCCACACTCCTCGACAAATATCGCCCCATAGCCCTCATGTACAACCTCCTCAAACTCTTGAGCACTAATCGAAGATGCAGGCTCAAAGTACGCAGAAACTCACGGCATCCTTAGCGACCAGCATGATGGATTCCGGAAATACCGCAGCATACACGACGCTCTCTCCTCCATCATCATGATGATGAAAGACGCCAAGCTCTACCACAAGGATTTCTATTTCTGTGAAAGTTGAGGGGGCGATAAGGAATGCTTAAACTCGGTGAGTGACACTGCATGTCATCTCACCCTCAGCAAGTGCCTAGCACTTGCCTATCACAGGACACGCACTCACCTTGTGGTGAGCACACGCAAACATATATTCTGAGCCTTTAGATGATATTTAACGCTCACCAACTTGCCACCACCAGCAACCTGATCCTCTCTATTGTTGATTGGCTTATCATCTTATTGTGCTGAGTCACAGCCGTACTATCACGATGCTACTTGACCAACATTGCTGTGTAGCAACTTGATTACCACACAAAACCATGTCTCGCAACACTCCCCCTTGCTACGCAGGCAATCCCATGATGGCATTGCACAACTTGGCGTGCCTTGCACTCACTAATGGCTTGGTAAGCACATCAGCAAGCATGTTCTCCGTCGCACAATATTGCACCTCGATGTCTCCGCTCTCCACCTTCTCCCGACAGAAGTGGTACCTCACGTCCATGTGCTTGCTGCGTCCGGTCGTCATTGTGTAGTCTAACTAGCCAGAAGACGACGCGCCAGAACAAGCTCTTCAATGCAGAAGGAGCTGCGTCGTAATACCGAGGAAGCTGAAAGGCCATGTCCCGAGGACAGAAGGCGACGGTTGGACAGCACTAACGCCTGACACGTAAGCGAAGCTTGCAGGCGTAATTAGTCTGGGCTGAAACCTATTTAAGCCCAGTGCAGTAGAGGGAGGTGACAGAACCATTTAACAATTCCTTTGTTCATTTACAACATCTACTGCCCAAGTACAGCAGTGAAACATCTCTCATCAATTGCCTCTCGACAATAGCATTTTCCCATCTTACAGCAACAAGACTAGACAGACTAGAACAGATTTGTGCTAGCGTTTAGCTTTCAGAGGCTAACCGCCACACTGGTTTCGGAGCTCTTTGGTCGACGCACGCTTTCGTTGCTAATTGATCTGCTCGACGTTGCTTGATTGAGTTGAGATGGCTTCTCTCGGACCCGGACATTACGTCGTGTTGGTAATTCACGTTGGAGGAACTAAACCGTCGGATTTGAAGTTGGTGTTTCAGCGAGAGCCTCGTTCTGGTAAAACTTGGTTCCCAGCTGGCTCTGTCTTACCTAATGAAGAGCCTGTCGACGCTGCTATTCGCGAGTTACATGAGGAGACCGGTCTTGCTTTGACATCGGAGGATTTGACGCTGTTGAGTGGTGAACCTGTTAACGTTACACTACCTCAAGGACGACAGCTCGTTTACGTGTACTCGGCTTCTATTCCTGTCCTGTTTGCTACGAACAATTTACGTACACCTGCTCAGGTCGAGCAGGCTGTTTTGGCACAGTCGACAATTAATCCGGATGATACTTACGTCGTCCCGGAATCCATCAACATTGACGGTCTGACACTTACGCCCTCACAGACGGGGTTACTTCGTGCTAAGAAGCACAAGAGTGAATTACTTCACTTCGGTTACGTGACTCAGTGGGAATCTTTTTATCGAGCGATCACACAACATAATCCAGTCATGCATGACGACACGTCTATCCCGAGACAGTTCCACATGTACACCCGGTTTACGACGGTCGACTCTGGTTCTGTATGGCTACTGATTCGTGGACACATTAATCGACTTACTGGTGAAGGACCTACGGATTTACGAGTGGGAATGCCGATGCCTACCCACAACTTGGCTGGACTTTCTGTGACCCTCACGGAGACTCAGCGTAAGGCTGCAATTACTTCACCGTACCAGAATGGTCAGATACCCCATGTACTGGAGGATTGGCTTGAAGCACAGCCTCAGCGTTTTATTATGCTTGGAATTTCAGCTGACTCGTACGATGCAGTATTCTGGGTTACTTCACAGTTTGCTGGACACCTAGGCGGGTGGTGGTTGAATCGGAAAAATCAGCCTCCAATTCCATCTACCTACAACTAACAAAGGTGGCCGTGGACGTGGCCGCGGACGTGGATGCGGTGGTGGTAACATTGGTGGTCGTGGAGGCAACAATGGTGGACGTGGTCAAACATCCGGCCGCGAAGATTTTAATTCACTCGCAAATGCAATGACAGCTGAGGAGCGTCAGCGACACATGGACGAAGGACTTTGCTTCAAGTGCCACAAGAAGGGACACCGTCTGTTCCAATGCCCGGAGTTCAAAGGCAAGGCACCGATGCAACCTAAGAAGCAATGATGGTGGCAAGGCTGTTCTACAAATGAACTGGAGCAGCCGGCTACATCTACTGTTCATTCTGAGACACTGTTAGCGACAGAGGTCGTCGACACACCTTCGACATCTCCATCGACTACAGTTGCGACACATGTAACGCAAGTAGCAGGTCGTCGTCGTCAGACTAAGCAGAGACAGAGTCTTAACAGGAGAACGGGTGTTCATCAACCCACCCTGGGAGATAGCTGAGCAGATTGCGCAGCATTTTGAGGATTGTCGTCGAACATCTCCGACATCTACGATGGCTGTTTTTGTACTACCAAAATGGGCGAAATTTACTCAGGTGACTAAGCACTGGAAACTCTATCAAGAATTCCCAGCAAGGACACAGCTTTTTACACGTCAGTCACTGGACAACCCAGCGCAACAGGAGGTGGTTGCTCCAGCCCCTTGGCATGTACAGCTATGGTTAGTCGACGCAGATTGTGCGTTTAACGACTCACCAGAACCTACAGCACCTGATCAACCCGACTCGGTACCTGTACCAACAGACGACTCGGAACAGTCCATCGCTACGCTGCAACAATTTTCTTCGCCAGCTACAGCACTACTGACTGACCTCACGGAAGCTCGCCCGTTAATTCGAACTGAGCTGACTGTGAAAACTCCTGATGGCGGACACCAAATTTCTGGATTAGTGGACTGTGCTGCGACACTTGATTTTGTGTCAGAGGACTTTGTACGACGCTTTGCTTTACAGACTCGAAAGTCTGCGAGTAAGACTCCAGTTCGACTCGCTAACGGACAACGAGTGACTTCTACGACAGTCTGTGACATCACTTTTGAACTGGCTCGACATGAATTTCAGCGGACTTTTTACGTTCTACGTGATTTACGCACAGCTGATTTAATCCTGGGTTTACCATGGCTTGATGACGAACATGCCTCTTTACAATTTGGTACAACCAGAGTTTTTACGCTAATGGACGGCACAGCAGTGGAAACTACACTTGAGGAACGACGCCCTGAGTGTCTACTCCTGTCGTCTACGAAAGTTCAGAAGCTGATGCGCAAGACGCGCCGCAGCAGGGGACGTCATGCTGATTTTTACGTCATTGAACTTACGTCAGCCGCCGAACAGTCGACAGATTTTCACACTGGAGAGGAACTAACGGCAGAACAATGTGACAACTTCCGGTCTATACTCTTCGATGACTTTCCGGAGTTACTGCAACCTGTCGACTCTCCACCTGTAAGCCGACAGTGGGACCATCCCATTGAAACAACTGGCCCGATGCGACGTCAACGTCTGAACCGACTGTCTCCAGCAGAACGCGCTGAGCTTAATCGACAGCTCAAAGACGCAGTAGAAGCTGGTCTGATCCGTCCCAGCTACAGTGAGTTTGGCTCGCCAATTCTTTTTGTGCGGAAAGCTGATGGCTCGCTACGTCTGTGCATTGACTACCGTGGTCTTAACGAGGTTACGCGTAAGGACGCCTACCCACTTCCGAGAGTGGATGACACATTGGACGAACTTAAGGACGCAAATTTTTACACACACCTCGACCTCGCTTCTGGATTTTGGCAAGTTCGAGTGCGTGATCAGGACGTTCATAAGACGGCTTTTCAGACCCCTGATGGCTTGATGGAATGGGTCGCCATGCCGTTTGGGCTGTGTAATGCACCAGCTACATTTCAGAGGATGATGAACGACATTCTTCGCGACTTTTTACATAAGTTCGTGACAGTCTACCTGGATGACGTCTGTATATATAGCCGGACACTGGAGGAGCACCTGCAGCATCTAAGTCTGGTGCTACAGCGATTTAAGGAGGAAGGGCTGAAATTACGCCTTAAGAAATGCTTCTTCGGATTGCAAGAAATTGAGTATCTGGGCTGCACTGTGTCAGCCGGGAAAATTTCGGTTTCCACAAAGAAAGTCGAGGCCGTTGCAGACTGGCCATTGCCCAAGACGCAGAAGGAGGTTCGCAGTTTCGTACAGTTCTGCAACTTCTATGCGAGATTTATACACCATTTTAGCGACCTTACGGCTCCATTGACGGACTTACTGCGGAAGTCCCAGCCACAGAAGGTTACGCTGACGCCTGCCTGTTTGGAAGCCTTCGAGACTCTCAAGTTACGGCTCATTTCCGCGCCATGCCTGATCCTTCCGGAGGTCGGCTCGGACGCGACGTTCACCGTGGCTACAAATGCTTCAACAGTGGGGATTGCAGCAGTCCTGTTGCAAGACCAAGGAGGCGGTCTTCAACCAGTCTCTTACTGGGCGCGTAAGTTGAATCCAGCTGAGCGTGGTAACACTTACTCTGCGTACGACTTAGAAGCTTTGGCCGTATGCGAAGCTGTCAAGCATTGGAGGTGCTATCTTGAAGGATGTTCTAAGTTCCTTGTCGTAACAGACCACGACACACTGCGACATCTGCTCAGGCAACCGAACAACATGCTGAACAAGCGGCAAGCAAGATACCTGCGGGATTTGCAACCGTTTGTGGGCTCGATGACACTTGCATATCGCAAGGGAGCTTTGAACGAAGCCGACCCGTTAAGCCGGCGTCCAGACTTCGTACCTCAGGCCACAGTACCCTTATTTTGGGATGGCGAGGTTCCGTCAGATCGAGAATTACGACGGAAGTCCCAGCTGCTGTTTGAAGACGCACAGTTAAATTTACTGACTGTTGAAGCGTTGTAGCTGAGCCCTGAGTTCGCTGATCTCATTCGCGAGGGGTTCTCACAGGATTCGTTTTATGGGGACGATGGTGAGTGGACAAGAGACAGCCGGATAGAAGCCAGAGATGGGTACTTTTGGCGTCTCAATCGCCTCTGTATTCCACAGAACTCTGAGCTCCGACTGAGATTGATCACAGAGCTGCACGAAAGTTCGTCAGCTGGTCACAGAGGAGTTGCTAGCACTCTTGCTAAAGCACTCGACAGATTCTGGTGGAAACGAATCCGCCAAGACGTGAAAGATTTTTGTGAACGCTGCGTTGTGTGCCGACGAGCGAAGATTCGACCGCAGATGGCTGCGACTCTTTACCCCTTACCTGTTCCACCCAGACCGTGGCACACAGTTGGTCTTGACTACCTGACACACTTGCCTGAGAGCAATGGCTTTAACAGTGTGCTGATTGTAGTGGACCATCTAACTCGAATGGCCCATTTTCTGCCATGCACAGAGTCGATTACTGCCGAAGAAACTGCAACTTTGTTTTTACAGGGAGTCTACCGCTTACATGGACTTCCCCGTGTGCTAATCAGCGACCGTGATCCGAAATTTGTCAGCGCCTTCTGGCAGACTCTTTGGAGACGCCTTGGAACGCGTCTGAACATGTCTACCAGCCGACACCCAGAAATAGACGGACTCACAGAGCGCGTGAACAGCACGTTTCAGCAGCTTCTTCGTTGCTTCTGTTGCTATGATGGCTCTGATTGGTCGACACTTTTACCGCAAGTGGAGTTTGCGTACAATGCTTCGCGTGCACTCGGAATTGAGCACACACCGTTCGAGGCTAACTTTGGTTTCTCTCCTGAGGAGCCTCCTGACCTGCTCTTCAGCATGCGACCATCGATACCAATTTCCCAAGACGCAACAGAACGGTTAAAATTGTTACAGGAGGTGCACACTCTGGTACGCTCTGTATTACAGCTACATAAGGACGAGATGCAGGCACGCACAGAACCGTCTACGGCGCCACATTTTGCTAAGGGAGACAAGGTGTCAGTCGTCACAGCAAACCTTTTTCTTCGAGGACAACCGAACAGGAAACTCAGAGACAGGCAGCTCGGACCTTTTTCAGTGGAGGAGCAGATTGGAAAACACAGTTACAGATTGAAACTACCAGCGACAGTACGCTTACATCCTGTGTTCCATGTTAACAACTTACGACCCTGCTCTACCGCTTCGCTACGACCAGCTGTCCCTGTAACTGTACCTGAAGGAGACGATGAGGAGTTTGATGTTTCGCACATCTCTGCTGTGTGCATCAAGTCGCTACCTGGACGACGAGGCAAATATTTGCTCTTCATGACACACTTCAGTGATGACGACATTCCACCTGTCTGGCACCGGTTGAACGAGGTGCATCGAACAATTGCGTTACAAGAATTCTTGGAGACGCCCCAATGGCGCAAGTTCGCCAAGACTCAGGCGTACATTGACTTCATGCACGCTTTCCCAGCGCGCATTCCTGAGTCCCAGTAACTGCTTTAGTAAAGGAGCCAAGAACCACGGAGGTCTGCCTCGCGGCGGCCTCATTGATCTGTCAAGAGGGGGAGGGTACGAGTGTGACGAGTACAGTCCTACAACAGTACATTGCATGACATTGTACAGGTACTCGTTACGGATTTCAATTCGTGCTTTTCCATCGGACGGACGTATACTCGTGGGTACGTCGCTACTGCAATATTATAATGGTGCTGATGCTACAGTACGACCAATACCTCCCGGTACGTACAGATATGCATAATTAGTCTAACTAGCCAGAAGACGACGCGCCAGAACAAGCTCTTCAATGCAGAAGGAGCTGCGTCGTAATACCGAGGAAGATGAAAGGCCATGTCCCGAGGACAGAAGGCGACGGTTGGACAGCACTAACGCCTGACACGTAAGCGAAGCTTGCAGGCGTAATTAGTCTGGGCTGAAACCTATTTAAGCCCAGTGCAGTAGAGGGAGGTGACAGAACCATTTAACAATTCCTTTGTTCATTTACAACATCTACTGCCCAAGTACAGCAGTGAAACATCTCTCATCAATTGCCTCTCGACAATAGCATTTTCCCATCTTACAGCAACAAGACTAGACAGACTAGAACAGATTTGTGCTAGCGTTTAGCTTTCAGAGGCTAACCGCCACATCATGCTATTCTTGTTGAGTGCAATACAACTCTGATTGTCCTCGTCGTGAATTGTGATGGGAGACCCGGAGTCTTGGTGAAGCACGTGGAGTAGTTGCTTCAAAAACATCGCCTCCTGAGTGGCCGCAGTCAGCGCCATATACTCTGCCTCCGCTGTCGACAACGCTACAGTTTGTTGCCGCTAACTTTTCCAGCTCACCGCTGCACCGTTGAGCATGAACACATACCCCGTACGAGAGCGGCGCTCGCCGATATCACTCGCGTAGTCAGAATCTGACCATCCTACCACCTTTTGATGAGGGTGCGCCACCGTACATCAACACTAACTCTGCGGTCCCCTTGAGGTAGCGAAGCACCCTCTTGGCTTGCTCCCAATGTGACTGAGAGGGGTCGGACATGTACCTACTAAGGTGGCTAACAGTCATGGTGATGTCGGGCCGTGTGCTTACGGAAGCGTACAACAAGCTGCCGATCAAGCTTTGGTACGGCACTAGACCGGGAGGCAACCTTGATGTCGACGTCTCCACACAATTGCTCAAAGCATCGACCGCCATAGGTGAGCCCACTGGCTTGCAGCCCATCATGTTGAAGCGCTCCAACATATCTAAGACGTATTGCTGTTGTCCGATCCTGATGATGCGGCTGCCTCGATCACGCTCGACTGTCATGCCAAGCAACCAAGACACTGGACCGAGGTCTTGCACGTTGAACCTTTCGCCGAAAGCCGACTTGAACCCAACGATGAAGCTACCCGCTGGTCCGACGATGATGCTGTCGTCCACGTACAACGCTCACCCTCCTTGATGAAGACGTAAATGCCGGGATCCACCTTGGATTGGGTAAAGCCATACTCCTCTAGCCATGCTGTGATGGTCTTATTCCAGTTCCTAGGAGCTTGCTTGAGGCCATACAATGATTTCTTCAACAAGCACACTCGCTCCTCTCCATTGATGTCGAAGTGACGGAATCCTTCCGGCTGCCTCATGTAGATTTCCTCCTCGATATCAGCCTCCAAGAATGCCGTCACCACATCAAGCTGCTCCACCTCCCAATCATTATAAGCAGCAAGCGCGAGCAACGTTCGAATAGAAATCACCCTCACTGTGGGAGCGAAGGTCTCGTGGTAGTCCACACCCTTCTCCTGAGTAAACCCGCGAGCCACAAGTCTTGCTTTGTACCTCGTTATCTGTCCATTGGCATCGCGCTTCAGTTTGAACACCCACTTGGAATCTACGAGTTTGCGACCGGCAGGACAAGGGACCAATGTCCAGGTTTTCCGAGATACAAGTAAGTCGTACTCGCTCTTGATAGCTGCCTCCCACTCCCCCGATTCGGGACTCCTCAGCGCTTGCTTGTATAACACCGGCTCTTGAACAGTCGGGCTGCTGGCTGACTTAATAGCCGCGGTACTTCCCGTGTTCCATCCATCTCCCGAAGCGCCCGCTGAACGGAGATTATACCTTGGACTGGGTACGCATTGCTGTGGTGCGGCAGTAGATCGAAGATTATACCTTGGCCGTGGAGTCTCCCCCGAATGCATGTCCCGTTCATCTTCTATCGACCCGGAATGTTGTAGCGACTCCCGTAGCGGCGACTCCCCCGAAGGTGTATCCCGTTCTTCGCTACACATGGTGCGCGGGATGCTCTCCTCTTCATCATCAGTGCGTTGCTCCGCATTGCTCTCCCCCATGGAGAGGACTGCAGCCTCATCGAACACCACGTTACGGCTGCTCACCACCCGACGAGTAGCAGGATTGTACACCAACCACGCAGGTGATTCGGAAGTATAGCCCACAAAGACACCCTTCCACGCGCGATCGTCAAGTTTGCGGCGTTGAGACTTGTCAACGTGGACATAGGCCGGACAGCCGAAGACCCGCATGGAGCTCAGATCAGCTCGTCTACCGGTCGCCAAGGTGAAAGGTACACCGCCGGCTCCGCTACTATGCACACGATTGCGGACATGCACCGCAGCGGCCATCGCTAGAGCCCAATACGATTTAGGCAGCGCGGCTTCCCGGATCATTGACTGCGCCATCGGGACCAACGTCCCCCACTGCCGCTCAATCCGGCCATGTTGCCAATGCGCGTAAGGGGCAGTGATCTCCACATCGATGTTGAACTCATCCAAGAGGTTTCGGAAGGCAGCACCTAAGAACACCGTGTCATTGTCCACCCGAAGACGACGAACCGTGTGCCCAAGAGAGCGGATGGTAGTCAACATGCGACGGAACGAGGCGGGAGCGTCATCCTTGGAGCGGACCGCATCATGCAGCATGAAACGGCTCCGGAAATCAACCGCACACAAGCTGTACCGCCGTCCTCCCAAGGATGGAACACTCATAGGACCGCAGAAGTCTAAGCCGAGGACCTCAAAGACACCAACGTTCCGGTCAGCCGGCTCACGAGAGATACGGCGGACGTGCGACTTACACACAGCACATGTCTCACAGAAGCCCAACTTCTCCGACGTAGAAAACGCCACACCCTCCACCTGAGTGGCCAAGAGCCCGTCCAATTGCGACTCGCCAAGGTGACCGAGTCGGGAATGCCACAACCGTTTTTCCAATGGCGCAGTGGCGACCGAAGCGGCAGGATTCGACGAAGCAACCCGCGCCGGCAACCACACCAACATATGCGCGCGCTCCAACGGAACCGCCACGCCACCACCATGACCGGCATGAAGACGAAGGTGGTCAAGGGGATCAGCTAACATCACAGAATGACCTTGTCGCCGAGCTTGGGTGAGGCTGAAAAGCCGATGGTCAGACCACGACGCACGTCGGGATAGCTCAGGAACGTGGAGCACATTCTTTAGCGTGGCAGGAACCTTCTCTTCATCTTCAGCCTTCACAATGATGCGGACCGAGCCCACTCCAATAGCGCGGGCGCTGATGCCCTTCACCCAAAGCCGGTCGGTGAGCGCTCGATACTCACAGAAGTCACGGCGCACACTAGTCATGTGATGGCTGGCGCCGCTGTCGGCCAACCACATCCACGTTTCCCCATCGCGCTCGAACATGTGTCGAGCCTCGGAGAGTGGCCTCGCAGGGGTGGCTGTCACGTCCATGACCGCCGGAAAAGCAACCGGGGAGTCCACTTGCGCAGAGTTACCTCCGGTGTTGTTGACTGGGCACTCGGACCTGCGATGGCCCTTCTTACCACAGCCATAGCAAACACCACGAAAAATTCTCGCTCCGCCTCTGCCATATGAGGTACGACGAGTAGTCGCAGCTCCTTGAAGAGATTTCAGTTGGTCTTGGAGCTCGGAGACTTGCCGCTTCAAAAGTTCAGTCGTTGAGTCATCATGAGACGCCGCAAAAGCCGTAGTCGTTGGGGGCTCCGTTGTATGTGATTGCGCACGACTCTCGATGCGCATGCCCTTTTGACGAAGATCACGCTTGACGGTATCCATGCTGAGGACGTGTACGTCCCACGTGTCGGTGATGGAGTGGTATTTGCTGCGCAGGCCCTTCACCAAGTACATGATGATACGCCGGTGGTGGACGACGTCCCCAACTCGGGCAAGCTGTCGTTGCAGTCGAACTAATCGGTTTAGGTACTGAATGCCGCTCTCGCCGTCCGCTTGCGGCGTCTCCAAGTCCTGCAATAGTTCCGTACACCGGTAAATACCATCGTCCTCATAATGATTGACTAACGCAGTCCATGCAGTGTGGCCGCAGGTCTTGTCAGCCTCGCTAACATTCTCGATAATGGAAAGGTCGTCCTCCGGCAGCGCAAGAATCAATGTGGAGTACATGTCGACTTGTTGTTGAGAGGAAGCGGCACCATCCGACGACAAAGCCGGAGCCCACTTTTGCATCAAGCCAAATGCACGGAAACGTTTCTTCCACACGTCAAAATCTCGTCTCTCCCCACTGAACTTGGGTAGTTTCACGGAGTCCATAGCATGTACGTCGGATGCGCTCGCAAGAGCACCAGAAAATCAGGAATAATGCCAACAAGAAAAGCACCAAGTACCGGTGAAGAGGCGGGCAACACGGCTCAGAAAAGGAGACGGCAAAGGGCTGACCGAAGACGCAGTTGTACTCCCGGAGTCTATACAGCCAAGGCAATCAGAAACGAGTCTCAGAAGGTCGGTCAAGTGACGTCGTACAAGAGTGCTAGTACACTTGTGGTAAGATGCCTTTCCAAAAATTCAGCCGGACCACTATAGGCTATCACGAGAAAAGAAACTGGCGGGTGACAAGCTCCGGAAGCGAATAAAATTCCAGAAAGCGCCAAGCTATAACAAAGGAAAGCAAGCCGATCTCCACGTCACACGAGTCGGCGTTCGGGGGTTCAAGCCGGCTCCAAGCGACACAAACAAGTCGCTACCAGCCGGGTATCGAAGTAAAGCTACAACACAAGCAAGAGCCAACCACTTTGTGAGCCAGCCGAACCTCACGTATCGTGCGACACCACAAAGGTCTACCGCTCTTCGAGAAGCAAGCTCTAGGTTCCAGTCAAGACAAATGACTCCAACAACTAGCAGCTAGAGGGCCCATAACCTGTGAAAGTTGAGGGGGCGATAAGGAATGCTTACACTCGGTGAGTGACACTGCATGTCATCTCACCCTCAGCAAGTGCTTAGCACTTGCCTATCCCAGGACACGCACTCACCTTGTGGTGAGCACACGCAAACATATATTCTGAGCCTTTAGATGATATCTAACGCTCAGCAACTTGCCACCATCAGCAACCTAATCCTCTCTATTGTTGATTGGCTTATCATCTTATTGTGCTTAGTCACAGCCGTACTATAACGATGCTACATGACCAACATTGCTGTGTAGCAACTTGATTACCACACAAAACCATGTCTCGCAACAATTTCATGTACGCCGACTTCATGGGCGCCTTCAACGCAGCCGACCACCGCATCATTTACAAACACATGCGCCAACTCGGTATGCCCCCCACCTTTGTCGACACCTGCGAACACCTCTACGGGGTCTCCTCCACCGAATACATTACGCCGTATGGCCCCACCCCCTGCATAGACATAAATCGTGGCACCCTGCAAGGGAACACCCTCTCTCCCGTCCTATTTTCCCTCTTCCTTGAACCCTTCCTCCGGTGGCTCACAGTAGGCAGCCGGGGATACCGCCCGGGCCCACTTGCCACTAACGTTGACGTCACAGAACCCACAGCTACCTACCCTGGCCACGGCTTCGCCGACGACCTCAGCCTCGCCACATGCTCAACCCCCAACATATCCATCCAGCTCCGAAAACTCTCCCTCTTCAGCGCTTACCCATGTATGGCCGTCAACATCCGAAATTGCTGCATTACAGGCGCCCTCTGGCGCTCAGGCAAAGCATTTTCCCTTGCCAACATCACCCTACTCGCATCCCGCCTATAACAGCAATTCATCACCATCAACTCAAACCGTGCCCCCATCCCTTCCATCGGCCCCACGGACACATACCGCGTCCTCGGGGTAGATCTCAACATCTCCCTCACCTTCATTAGACATTGGCACGAACTAACGCGCACCACCGCATCCATCATCACCGCCCTTTCCACCTTCTCACTAACACAATCTCGTAGACTACGCGTCATCCGAGGACTATTAATCGGCAAGCACTTCACCCTACAACTCGGCCTCTTAAGCGACTCCCAACTGGACATCCTCGAAGGACGAATCTGCTGGGCACTCCGCTTCGCCGTCTCCACAGTGCGTAACCTCCCTCGCACAGCCCTCCACCGCCCTACCTCAGACCTCGGATATGGCCTTCCCTCCCTCAAAGCCCACGCCGCACAACTCTCAGTCTGTCACCTCCACAAAATCATGAACACCCCTGGCTATAGAGGCCACATGGGTCGAGCACACATTTACACCCTATCCACCACATACACCCACTTGCCCACTGAACCCATCATGTACGGCAGCTCCTCCCCACCCACACTCCGATGCATGGTACGAGCCCAACGCGACGCAGGCACGGTGTTCCAAAACATCCCTCCACTTTCCCTCACCAACCCCATTGCCTCCACACTCCGCGACCACTTCACCCGCCAAGACAACACCCTCCTCGCTTCACTCCGAAACATAGCCACCCACATCACCGACCCCCACACTTACAAACAAGCATACTGCGAATTCACTCCCCGCAAAACACACTCATCCCTCCTTCCCAGCCTCACCCCCCTCTGAAAACTCAACATCAAAACATGGCCACAAGTCCTCCTCCGCGCCACCTCAATCTCCCTCCTCCTCAAATTCTGCAAATCCATCTCCACAAAAACGGGGTCCACCACCTCACTCTCAATCCCCATCCGCCTTCTCGCCGCAGTCCTCACCGAGCCCCTTGACACCATCCACAACCGCCTCCCCATCGCACACCTCAACCCCAAACACGCATCCTCCCCACCACCATATACCCCTCATGGCGCCCCCTCCTTTCTCCCCACCTTTCCCGCTCCCCCACCACCATGTCATCCGGCATCCATACACCTCACACTGTTGAACGTGGTATGCACGGTTCGATAAGGAAGATACTGTAACGTGATGGTTACAGGTACGCTACACGACCAGCCTTGGGTGGCGGCTGGTGTCGAGACAAGAGTGTGTATCAGCTGTCGCTGTCAGCTGTCTGTACGCTAGTTTGTGATATCGCGCTCAGACACTCTAGGTGATGTCCTGTACATAAGGACTTCTATCAGAGCATACATTAGCTCTCTGTAACTAATCTGCATTAGGAATTACTTACAACACTCCCCCTCAAGATAGCTAAGGTGTGTCTTGTGATCAGATGGAAGTGATTACAGAATTCCTTCTACAAAGTGTGTCGCTGCATGGGTCCAGATGTCCCCAGAATGGCGCTCCTGTGTTTTACGAGTGCAGGTCCAGGTAGTGGCTTGGTCAGCATGTCAGCGACCATGTCACCGGTGGGAAGGTACCGTAGTTTGACGGTCCCCAGCTGTACGTGGTCCTTCACGAAATGATACTTCAGGTCGATGTGCTTGGTCTTCTCGCTCACCAGTGCATTCTGCGAATAGGCGATGCAGCTCTGGTTGTCTTCCCAGATTGTAGTCGTCCCGCTGACAGGTCGACTGAAGATCTCCGACAACATCTGTCGAATATGGATGGCCTCCTTAGTCGCGTCCGCTGCTGAGTAGTACTCAGCCTCGCATGTTGACTGTGCGACGCAGGACTGCTTTCTAGACTTGTAGCTGACTGCACCTCTGCCCAGTGTAAAGACAAATCCCGATCGTGACCGGCGTGTCACACTGTCATTGCCCCAGTCTGCATCAGCGAAGCCTGTAAGTTGGAGAGTGTTGTCCTCACCCCCCCCCAACGTCAGGCTCATGGCTGGAGACCCTTTAAGGTAGCGCAACACTTTCTTAAGGGCCTGCATGTGGGCCACTGTGGGGTTCGCTTGCGCAGAGCCCAGAATGCTGAGCGCGGTCGAAATGTCCGGGCGAGTGCATACAGCGGCATATTGCAAACTGCCGAGCAGACTCGGGTAAACGTCCCGGTCCGCGCCTGTGAGGGGTACAGCCGTCTGCTTGGAGAGCGCAGCCAAAAAACCGGGGTCCATCGGGAGACACGAGGGTTTGCAGTCCACCATGTCATGTTTTTCAAGCAGCTCGCGCACGTATTTGCCTTGATCGAGGCTGATGGTGCGCGCCGCTCTGTCCCTGGTGATGTGCATGCCGATGATGTCGGACAGGTCACCCTGATCCTTGATGTCAAATCGGGATCGCACCAGCGCGGTGAAGGCCACCCGCCAGGCGGTGTTGTTGCACGCCACAGGGATGTCATCCACGTAGAGGGCAATCATGGCGAAGACGCCGTCGGCCTCAAAGATGTAGATGCATGGGTCAGAGATCAGCTGGCGCCAGCCTTGAGAGACTAGCCAGTCGCGAAGCAGCTCGTTAAACTCCCTGGGGGACTGCTTCAAGCCGTATAGGCACCGGCGGAGGTGACAGACATTGGTGGTACCGTCATCGAACCCCAGGGGCTGTCTGATGTAGACATCCTCCTTGATGGGTGCGTACAGAAACGCCGTGTCGATGTCGAGACCGCCCAGGTCGAGGTCGCGAGCAGCGGCAATACTGAAGAAGACGCGGAGGCTAGCTAGTCGGATGACGGGTGAGAACGTCTCCGTGTAGTCAATCCCCTCGCGCTGGCTGCAGCCTTTTGCGACAAATCGTGCCTTGTATCGAGAAACAGCACCAGATGCGTCTGTTTTAGCCTTGTAGACCCACATGCTGTTGACCACGCGGCGTCCAGCGGGCAGGGGAACGAGATCCCACGTGTTGTTGGACGTCAGAGAGTTGAATTCCACCTGCATGGCTGTCTGCCATTCCGCGGACTGTGGACTAACCAAGGCAGCCTTGTAAGATGTGGGTTCAACACAGACGCTGGCGGACACCATAGCGACATCACGCACAGGTCCTTCAGAGTACCTGTGACGTGGCTGAGCTGTCATCATGGAGAAGTCAGGGAGTGGAAAAATGTCGTCCATGTGGTCGGACAGGTCGTGCTCACACGAGTCAGTGACACACACGCGCGGCACAGCAGAGACATGGGCAACATACTCCCCATAGCGAGTAGGCGGTCCGCGAGGGCGAGCGGGTCTGTCGACCTCCTCCACACACCCTGTGTCATCTGTGTCCAGGGTCAGATCTGGGAGTGGGTGACTTTCAGGGGAAATGGGGAGAGCCTCCGTGTCTGCACACACATCAATCGACGAGGCGACAGGGTGGGATGTCCCAAACCCGGGCACAGTCTCTTCAAACTTGACGTGAACAGACGTGGTGATGCGCCTGGTCGCGGGGTTGTAGATACGATACCCTGGGGAGTTATGAGAGTACCCCACCAGCACACCTCGGAACGCTTTCAGGCCAAGTTTCCGTCTGAGGTTATCAGGTACCTTGGCAAACGCTGCACATCCGAACACGCGAAATACTGACGCGTCAGGGACTGCGCCTGTGAGAATGGTGACAGGGACCCCCCCAGACGGGCCAACAGCCCGACTGTAAGTACGGTTACGGAGGTGGACCACAGTGCTGATCGCGCATGACCACATGCTGTTAGGCACAGACATGGCGTGAAGCATAGAGGACGCGCAGTCGCGCAGTGTGCGCCACGGGCGTTCTGCTTTCCCAAGCATGTGATGTGCATAGGGCGCCGAGAATTGAGTGCTGAAACCCAATCTCGCGCACATGAGCTGCGTGGTCGCGGCCTCGAAAACCGAGTCTGAGTCGAATTTCAGAAACGGTGCAAATGCATGGAGGTGTGAGTGATAACGGGCATGAGTATGCCGCGCGTCCAGGAGGATGGTCTCCAGTTGCGCGCACGTCTCATCCTTAGACTTCAGAAACCGCACCCACATGAAGTTAGTGTGGTGGTCGATGACCAGCAGGCAATACCGCAGGCCGTAGGGGGAGGGTACACTGACAGGACCCCACAGATCACACGACATGTGTTGAAGCGGGGCGGCTGGCTTCTGAGATGCTGTGCGATTTTTTGGCGCAGACGTGGCTTTGTTCAGATTGCAAGACTCACAGGCGAGCATTTTTACAGAACTAGGCATAACCGGTACAGACACCGTGTTATGAGCATGCTGAGCCTGCAGGCTCTGCATGTTCAGGTGCCCCATTCTACTGTGCCACAAAGCAGCGTCGCACTCAGCAGCAAGTGCGACAGAGTTCTGGTTACGACTGTCTACGGTGGGCGAGGACATCCCCGCACAGGCATGCGACCTCGGGAGGAGGTACAGTCCGTTCCCCGACGGGATTAGCATCCCCATTCCTGTGGTCACACGCACAGTGCCAGAGTCAGTGTCTGTAGGGAAAGAAAACGCACACCCTGAGTGTTGCTGCATCCAGCTGACACTCAGGAGACGACTGATACGTTGCGCGGATCGAGAGGACAAGTCAGGGGTGTACAGGGCATGAGCGAGCCGAAAGACTGTTCGACCGGAGGTCAGGCAAATGGGGATGCGGACTTTTCCACTGCCCTGGACCGTGACACCGACACCACCAACTGTGCTGCGGCGGGAGGATGGATGAAATTCCGAAAAATCCGACCGAAATGACGTCAAGTTAACGGAGCAGGCAGAGTCAACTACCCAGTACTCAGACAGGTCGGTAACACGAGATGCAGCAGACGTGAATGCAACTGAGGCAAAGGACGTACTGACCTCAGTGTCGTCATACTCGTCTTGCATGTCGTATTCCAGTGCGTCCTCAGCGGGAGCATGTCCCTCAGATGTTTCAGCAGCAGAAAGGTGGCTGAGGTGTGCAGTGGGGGGAGGCTGGTCCGCGTATCTCTCGGCAATCTGTTTGCGCTTGGCCAGTGTCCAGCGGAGGACATCAGCATCCGGCGCTTTGCAGGTCGACCAGACATGGTTTGGGTCTCCGCAGGCCCCGCACTTCATTGCGAACTTGGACTTCTTTTTGTCCGCGGTCCATCCCCCACCGCCACGGCCACCCTGCCGTTTGCGATCCGCAAGAAAGGCATTGACCGCAGGCCCGGAATCAGCAGTGTCCCCCTTGTTGGAGACATCTGCATCAAGATTTTGAGCCTGGTGGATAATGCTCCCCATCACTTTGTCGGCTGACAGGATGAAGTCGGTGTCAAAGGCATTAATCACACACTGTTTGGCTTGGCCATACTGCCCAACGTTCGACAGACCGCGAATCATGACCAGGGCGAGGACGTGGGGGTGGATGGCTGCAGAGCCATCCTTCAGCTGCAGGCACTCGTTCAGCTCATCGAAGCACTGCTTCACAGCGTGGACGTATGCCGAGACTGATTGACCAGAGGCCTGACGAACCATCATGCGGTCCAGGAGCGACAGCGTGCGTGAAATGGACTGCGCGTCCAGTCTCTCGCACAACACTTCCCATGCGGCTGTCCCGCAGTCGAGTCGTCCAGCGGGGACCCCCGCGATGGCCTGTGCAGCTGGCTTGTTCTGGCGGCAGCACTGAACGAGCATCGCGTGCGCGAACCGCTGAGCGACTGGATTCAGAGGCACGCCAGAGGAGGAAAGGGCAAGTTGAGGGATCAGTGCAGCCCCCTTAATCGAAAGGAACGACAGGAAGTCGCGCTTCCAGGTCTTGAATTCGCCCGTCCTCGGCATAAGCGGAGCGTCCATGCGAAAAGACCGGGAAAAAGAGTCACCGTCGAAGTTGGTGGCCCAGTCTGCTGTCATCGCAACGAACTCCGGGTCGATCGTGGGCCTGCGGCTGGCGCTGCTGTGGAGTGGGTGCTCGTGTACCGGAGTAGGCACGGGGGCGCTAGCAGGCCGGTACTGGTTGGGCACAGGTTGGAACGGCGCCGTGTCGATAGGCACCGGGTGATCGCGCAGTGCGTCCCGACGGAGAAGCTCCGACTGCGTCCGGTCCTGGTCGTCCATTCTGGCGTGGAGCAGCTGTAGCTGTTCCATCACCAGTCGAATGTTGTCGCCGGCTGAGTCGGGCAACGGAGTGTCGCACGTGCCGGAGTCGACACCCGAGTTGTCGGCCGACGCGGTAGGTGCCGGCTTTGATTTGGGCGCCATCGTAAAAGGGTCGAGTACCCAACCGGACAGTGGAAAAAATCCACTAGCAGTAACTGTGCCTAACGACGGTATACAAAGAGACGGCCTGATGCCCGCCGACCCGTCGGCCTGTTGCCCCGGGGTGTCTCAATGCACCTTTTTCGTATCCTCCACCCAGTGTGGGGCACAGTGACAGCCGAGGCAAGGACAGGCAGGTGTATATGTCCGCTGCTCTACGTTACGGCTGAAGCTGTCGTGCACCCTGTGTATGAGTATTCACCCTCACGATGCTCCCCCCTTCCCCACTCCAGCTTGGACCTGTATGCACCCTGTCCACACAAGCGAGTGCGCTTGTGTGGTTGGCTAGGTCGTCGTGGCGTAGAGTAGAGTAGTGGTAGCGGGGCTGTTCCGTAGAGTAGTGTTTGAGAAAGTGGAAATAAATATACAGAGTAAAGTATGATAATTCGAAAAAAAAAATGGCTTTGCCTTCGGGCGAGTGTCCAAGTTGCACGCCGAAAGGCACTGTCGTCTCGCGTAACCTTCAGGTGGAGGGCTCCATAACCTGTTGAACGTGGTATGCACGGTTCGATAAGGAAGATACTGTAACGTGATGGTTACAGGTACGCTACACGACCAGCCTTGGGTGGCGGCTGGTGTCGAGACAAGAGTGTGTATCAGCTGTCGCTGTCAGCTGTCTGTACGCTAGTTTGTGATATCGCGCTCAGACACTCTAGGTGATGTCCTGTACATAAGGACTTCTATCAGAGCATACATTAGCTCTCTGTAACTAATCTGCATTAGGAATTACTTACAACACACACAAGAACCCCCCTTCCCTGGCACCCACTTCACACATCGAGATTGAATACCTCTCACCTTCATACCACCACTACCCTCCTTGTGACGTCACACGCATCATTTCAAAACACAAGGACACAGAATATGGCCAAACCCAGTACATGGTAGAATGGGCCCCGGAACACCTCACGGAGTGGGACATCCATCTCCAACTCGACGACGGCTTCCGCCTCATCTCCTCCACCCCCACATCGGTGTGCCTCCCCACCCCCTCCCCCACCACATGCTCCATTTGCCATGACCCCCCTCCTCTTGTTGCACGTGCCCGCACTTTGCCGTCCATTCCCAATGCCGCCCCGCTAAGGGACATGTCACGTGGCAATGCGCCTGGTGCGACCGCGGCCAACATTACGTACTCACCCGCCTCCACGAGGTCCAATGGGCCCCTTGCCTACAACTCCACGACACTATTAGTGAGACCCCCTCCGGCCCCACCGCCCTCACCGCATTTAACTCGGGCTTTGTCCCCTCCACAACACCCATCCTTCCCATCCCTGGACCCCCCCATGGACGCACCCCCTCATCACATTCAACCACGACCCTATCCACCCCGACCTCGACATGCTCCCCACCGGCAAATTCACTATACACGCCCACCCAGCACTTCGAGACACCACCCTCCTTTGCACCCTCGACGGCCGCGCAGTCACTACCCTCTCCGGCCCCCGCGTCCGACACCCATTTCAACTCTTTTGCCCCGACCTCGCGATACACTCGTTCGAAGAGGAGGTCTACCACCTCATCGCTCGCCTAGGCTCCCGTTCAGAAATCCACTCACCCACACCCGCCACCACCACACGCGACTGATGGGCCACTAGAGAGGACCTACTCACAACACTCCGCAACACATTGCACACCCAAACATAACTATATTTAAACCTCCTTAACATGTCACTCAACTCTCACACCTACCACTCACTATACCCCGAAGACACAGTCTTCTCATCTCGCGGCAGCAATGCCCCACATACCTGGCACGGCACCAACATCGCCAACCCGGAATACGATCACAACTGCATGCGCCGAGCCATGGAACACGCAATCACCAGCGTCCACGCCACAGCCTCGCACACTCAGCGCCGCCACCCTCTTACTCCCCCGATGGGAGCACACACCGTACCGACATTCCAAATACATCACCTCCCCATACACCCACCACCTATACACCCTTCCCAACGACGCAAACACCTTCCTACCCCCCGACCAACACACAGGCAACCCCACCCCCACCCCATTCGGCACACGCCGGATAGTCGATATCTACCTAGTCGCCAACCCCCTCGCACTCTCCACCTTACCCTCACACATAGCCATGACCGCCCTCCACAACACGCTCGAGTCAATATACAACACACAGCTCCCCAACCCCACCATCACCATCCCACCTCCTCACCTCTTCGACACCTACTCACCCCACTCTACAAGCATCTACCATCTCCCCCCCAACCCCCCCCCCACCCCCTTATCCCCTACCGGAACACTCGAATCTAACATGCTCCCCCACTAGAGGAAATCCTGCATGGAACTGGCAAGACTTCGTATACACAGACGGCTCCAAGAAGGAAGGCTCCTTCCCCCTCGGAGCAGCCGCCACCCACCCCGCCTCGGATACCCGCATCAAAATTCTGGTGACCTCTACCCCTCCCTCACACACCATCAATCGCGCTGAATTTGGAGGCATAGACATACGCCTCCAACTCGGCCACACCCACCTCCTCATAGACAGTGCGTGTTCCCTCCGTCTCATACAAGGCTACCTAAACTGCCCACCGGCCTACAAACACAACATCCACCGCGACACGCTCCTCTCCATCACATACACCCTCAAGACCCGCTGCAACGGAGGCATCCGCACACACCTCGGCAAAATTAATGCACACAACCACTCACTAGGAAACGACCTCGCAGACACACTAGCTAACCAAGATGCAGACGGACATCCACCCGACACAACTTACACCACAGGTTCAGACGTGTCAATAGGCCACTGCACCAGGCCATACACCGTCATTCCCCAAACCTTAGGGGAACCCATACCCTACCGATACACAATCCTCAAAACTGACGCTCACACCCACAGCACAATACACACTCACACACCCCTCTCACAAACATCCAAACACGGTGCCCTCCTCGCCCGCGCCACGGAGGATGGCGCCAACTTCACGTTCCACAAAAAACACTCAAAACTCACCAACACCCAGTTCACCCACAAGCAAGAATTCATGTGGGGAGTCCACAACACCCGCCTCCTCACACACAACCCCACCCTGCGCTGCCCCATGTGTGGCCAATTCACTAGCAACGGCCACATGGCCGGTAACTGCCCCACCATGTCTGGGCTTAGACAAGACTGTCACAATAGCGCGTTACAACTCCTACTCTCCCTCCTAGAACGACACAACGGCGGACGATGGGAGACCATCACTGCAGACTTCGGTAACAAACCCATCGAGTCATTCACATCCCCACACCCACCCCCACCCCTCTTGACTGTCACCCCCCTCACCCTACCCACATGCCCACCCGCATGGTTGCTGCTGACGAAGGTCTCTCGCCCGACTCCCTGACCTCGTGCCCCGCCCTCCTCCCCCTTGAGATTCTCCCCCCCGCGCTACGACCCCCGGCGCACAAACCAAACTTTATCTGCCTCCCCAAACCTCGATTCATTGGTCACACAAATGGTCGTGGCCGATACTCATCCATTAAAAAGATTCAAATAGGGGAGTGGAAGTACTGCACGGACCACAACCTCTCCCAAACAACCCGATTGATTTGTGCCAAATACACACCCCTCGCAAAAGCCATCCGCAGCCAATGGCCAGGTACCGAAGTCGACATCCTCCCCATCGTCATTAGCCGCACGAGCACTCCGCACTCATCCACCATCACAAGTCTCACCTCTACTCACCCTCCGCACCGACCCCCCTGACAAGCTCATCTCCAAAGCACGACTCGACACGTCTCGCATCCTTGCACAACTCCACACGCACAGTGTTCAATGGCTACATCATCTCCTACTTGTCTACCGCATCA
>JAPMLY010002292.1:52500-57463 GCA_026401115.1 Tetraselmis chui | reverse complement strand
TGTGGCTACCCGTACCCGTTTTGGTACCCGTACATGTACACCCAAAACGGAGAGATGGAGGAAGCAGAAAGACACGACATATCAATTACAAGAAGCACCATTGGAACGCGGACAAAGGGAATGGGGAGGGGCAAGAGGGCAAGAGTGACACGACATATCTAGACATGGATAAGGCCGTTCCGATTTAATACATTGAGGGGGGTGGGGTATTTTGCGTTCAAGCACCACATTACCCGTATTGAGGGTTTAGTTAGGGTATCCTTTTCCTAGGCTAACTGCGAGGAGAAGCTGGAGACCATCGATAGGGAGGCAACCTTGCGGAGTAGGACAAAACTTAGTCAACAAGATGATGCAGGGACCGTTGCCAGGTCGGCAACATCATCGCACTTTTGATATCTATATGGAGGGGTGCCTAGGGGCACCGAATGGTTGGGTTATTACACAACGATACACGGCCACCATTTTGTGCTTGTGTGTGGACATTACATCCTTATTTATGCACACAGCTATGCATTGCTTGATAAAAAAGTAATGGGAGTGAGTTTTTCAACTAGCCAGTAATCCAAGTCATGTTAAAGTGCTACAAGCTCCATACAAATAAAGTTTGGGGGGGGTTGAACTGAGGGGGGGGCTAAGATAAACAACACATTTGATCGGAACAACCTAAATTTAATTTATATTGACTTTAGTGTCGATATTGTTTGCATGATATATTGAATTTCAAAGAAAGCAGCAGAAAAACACCGACATAAAAAGGGGAAAGACAAATGGGGCTTAGTGTATCGTTTGACACTGTGGTAGCTATTAGATCACTACTTACAACATCAGAGTGCGCTTTTGTTGCCTTCGCACCTTGTTACCGTGTGCGGCATAGGGAAGGTGTGATGTGGTGCGTCTGCCGCGCTTCATCCGTATGTCTGCCGCGCCTCCTCTCGCCCGGTACGGTGTCCGAGGTACCTGCACATGCGGTCATGTACCACTACCTACCAGGTAGCGGGTAGCGACCGGTGTGCGGGTTGCGGGCGGGTGCGGAATAATACGGCACATGTACCTGGTGGCGACGAGCCCTTTTTTATTTTGATTAAAGAAACTCTAAAAGAGCGGGGAATTTCATCATATGGATCATACAAGAACACATTGCGGTAAGTACATTTCCCCCCGCTGATGTCCAAATAATGCGTTGTGTGTAATATCGCTATTCCCATACATCATTAAAACAAAGTCATTCCCGCGAGTCTTTGGTATTTGCAATGCGTTCTTATTCTTTTTAATATCTGAATTCAATCCACTTGATGAAAAAAAACTGGAAATCAAATCAAAATACACACAATCTGTATTATGTCTCTGTTTATGTGCTCTGTCGAAGCCATAGTAATAGCGTTGCAGTTGAAATATGTTTAATTAATATGTTTCTTTGCATATTAATTAATAGTATTTAAATGCACTCAATAGCTACCGCCATTATTGCTTTTCACACCAACTTGTGACCGCGGAAATGCCGGGATGACGATATTAATCCTAATACGTACCCCGCCACAGCCTTCTCACTCCGCACAGGCCGCGCTGCCGCTACCCCTGCGCCGCCCGTCACTGTACCGGGAGAAATACGCAGATGGGGCATCATGACATACGGATGCGCGGTGGTGCCGTCTCGCCACAGCACACCTTCCGTAGCAAGCAACAACCGAACACGGCATCAATATACGAGTAACACATTCGGCAGGCGAGTTACTGAAATGGCCTCATATTTACGACGACAACAAGAATCAATTTCCGACCAGTAGCGCTCACACTGATCATGCTTGCCGAAACCCTCCCCCTCCTGCCCCGATTCTCAGCCCCCACGTTGAGAAAGAAGAACATATAAAACGGTCGTAACATGAATTCGTAGCAACAATTGGACATTCGAATTCTCCAAAACAAGTTTGCAGTCAAATGCCACAAATTGTATTCTGAATGGCAATGCCCAACGCAACATTTGTGGAACCCTAGAAAATAACACATTTGATCGGAACAACCTAAAGAAAGTTAAGTATTGACTTTAGTGTCGATATTGTTTACATGTTACACCGAGTGTCAAAGAAAACAGCGGAAACCACCGACATATAAACAAAGAGGAAAGACAAATGGGTCTTAGCATGTTGTTCGTTACTAGTGACACACTTGTAGCTATTGTATAACTACGTACAATATCCGAGTGCGCTTTTGTTGCCTTCGCACCTTGTTACCGTGTGCGGCATAGGGGAGGTGTGTTGTGGTGCGCCTTCCGCGCTTCATCCGTATGTCTGCCGCGCCTCCTCTCGCCCGGTACGGTGTCCGAGGTACCTGCACATGCGGTCATGTACCACTACCTACCAGGTAGCGGGTAGCGACCGGTGTGCGGGTTGCGGGCGGGGGCGGAATAATACGGCACATGTACCTGGTGGCGACGGACCCTTTCTTATTTTGATTAAATAAACTCTAGTAATAATGTGTACTGTGGAATATCGCTATTTTCATACATCATTAAAAAAATTTGCTTTCAAGAAGAACCAGATGAGCACGGACGTCATTAAAACAAAATCATTCTCGCGAGTCTTTAGTATTTGCAATGCGTTCTTATTCTTTAAAATCTGAATTCAATCCACATTATGATAATAAATAAAAAATCAGCACATGAAATACGTAACACACTATTATGGGTTTTGTTTACATAATAATCGATCGTAAGGAAATGTAAATATGTAAATACACACATCACAATTGCAATACCGCCATTATTGCTTTTCATACCAACTTGTGACCGCGGAAATGCCGGTATGACGATATTAAAGCTTATACGTACCCCGCCACAGCCTTCTCAGTCCGCACAGGCCGCTACCCCTGTAGCCCGGCGTCACTGTACCGGGAGAAATACGCAGGCGGGGCATCTGGGCATACGGATGCGCGGTGGTGCCGTCTCGCCACAGCACACCTTCCGTAGCAGTCCAAATCCGAACACGGCATCAAGGGGGCCATAAAAGCCCGCACTGGCTTTTCTGTCGGCAGCAACACAATACCGCTACACATCGCTATTTCTAAGGCGGTCGTACAGTGCACTCTGCCCGGAAACAACCCGTCGCGTAGTTACTGGACGATAAAGAAAACGAAATATCACTGATTCAGTGAGTCACGTTCAGAATTCAAACGCAAGTGCCACCATCCGGGCTCGAGCAGAAACGAAACCACAACTTCGATAGTTTGACGAGACAGAAGAGAGTGAACAAGCTCTCGCGATGGCTACATCGAAGACTACTTCCGCCCTGCTCTTGATGATGCTGCTCGTGGTCCTGCCCGGCACTGCCCAAGCTGCACGTGGTCTGCTCCAGGAGCGCGGCGACCGCCCCACTTCACCTCGGACTGACCGTCCCGATACCTACACTACCGAGGATGACTGCGTGGAGGCCAAATTCGAGTGGGACGCCGAAAATGAAGCTTGCGTTGGCAGGCACCCTCGCGTAGACGGTCGCGGCACTGCCGCAGAAGGTCGCCCCCGTCGCGAGCAAAAGCCACAGGGCACCCGCCCCAGCGACGCTGATGATGCCGACACCAGCGGACGCTCCCTGCTGCAGCGTGATCCCCGCCGCGGCCCCCCTCCCTTTACTTTTACCTCCGAGGTCGAGTGCGTCGAGGCAGGTTTCGTGTGGGACGCAGACTCGCAGAGGTGTATCCCGGAAGCAATCAAAGACGACGTCGAGCAGCCCTTCCAGTACGTCACCGAGCGAGGAGGCCTGTCTGGCAGCTGACTTTGAGTGGGACGGCGAGCATGGCGCCTGTGTCGGAAGCTTCCCACCGACAGACGGTCATCGACCTCGTCGCCAGCAGCCGCCACAGGGCTCTCGCCCCAGCAACGCTGCCGATAATGGGCGCTCACTGCTGCAGCGCGACTCCCGCCGCGGTCCCCCTCCCTTTACCTACACCAGTGAGGCCGACTGCGTCGAGGGAGGCTTTGTGTGGGAGGCAGACTCGCAGAGATGCATCCCGGAAGACATCAAGGAAGGCGTCGAGCAGCCCTTCCAGTACGTCACCGAGGAGGCCTGTGTGGCGGCTGGGTTTGAGTGGGTCGCTGAGTACGGTGCCTGTGTCGGAAGGTCCGCACCGGCAGACGGTCACGGTCCGCCTCGTCGCCAGGAGCCGCCACAGGGCTCTCGCCCCAGCAACGCTGCCGACAGTGGCCGCTCACTGCTGCAGCGCGACTCCCGCCGCGGTCCCCCTCCCTTTAACTTTACCTCCGAGGTCGACTGTGTCGAGGCAGGTTTCGTGTGGGAGGCAGTCTCGCAGAGGTGCATTCCAGAAGACATCAAGGAAGGCGTCGACCAGCCCTTCCAGTACGCGACTGAGGAAGAGTGTGTGGCGGCTGAGTTTGAGTGGGACGCCGAGCATGACGCATGCGTCGGAAAGCGCCCACCTCGCGAATCCACTGACGGCAGCAACACTACTGGTCGTCGCCCACCGATGAGGCAGGGCCGCGGTGGTCGGTCACTGCTGAAGCACTATAGCCATTAACTGTGGCTGAGCCCATCTGGCAACGCAAGACAACACCGTTCAAAGTTTCAAAGCCAGATAATTTTGAGTCCATTTCCTGGCGCCAAATTTATCACCTATTATGCAGTAGGATTTTCGAGAGAGTGGCTTCCCCTCATCAGTGCTCGCATGGATAGGTGGCCGCAGTCATCAGCATTGCGTAGTTTATCTTTACTAGATACTCCACAACCCGAACTGCACGATTACTGTAACTCCAGCGCCGAAACGTGGCTGAGGTACCACTACACTGCCACTTCCATTGAGTCAAAATGTATGCGCTTAGTGCTCGATAACGCCCTTATGAGCCCGCATCAACTTTGGGTATATTATCCAGTCCGCCATTGTAGGAAAATGAAAAATACTATCCAGCCAGATGAGCACTCGTCCGCGGCAGACTATTTTCGGATTTGTGACCGTCTAG
>JAPMLY010002292.1:20000-45000 GCA_026401115.1 Tetraselmis chui | reverse complement strand
GTATATGGTGGCGACGAGCCACTTTTTATTTTGATTAAATAAACTCTAAGGGAATAAAGCTGAGCGCGGAATTTATTAATCGTATCGATCATTCAAGAGCTCACTACTACCGTAAGTACGTTTTTCTCTGCTTATGTCCAAATAATGTGTACTGTGGAATATCGTTATTTTCAATTTTTTTGCGCCCCCGGGATATGGGACTGGCAGGGAACCCGCACCGGCACCCTCTACATGCGGCGTTTTGCAAGCATGACTGAGAGTAGAAGTTCGAAACAAACCTCAACTCATCATCGATCATGCTCCCGGGTAGGCGACGCTCGTGTGAGTGCATTAAGTACCATTGTACGGGCGCCCGCCGGCGGCGCAGCGGCGGCGGCCCCGGAGGGGGGTGCGCTCGCAGGCCCGTCGGCACCTACCTCTACCTCCACGCGGTGGGCGCTGGTAACCCCATAGCCGTGCCAGGCCTGGCACGGTAGGGGGCTAAACGAGGTACCGACAGCTGCGATCCGCGGGATCAACAGCTGTCGGGAAGCCATGTACGGAGGGTTTTGGAAAACATAATATCCGTACACCGGCACAGGGATCTCCCGCTCGGCCAGTCCGATATGTTTTTTCCGCGACTAAATACTCACAGATACTCTCCCGACGATGGGGCGGGGGCGGCGTTTGCGAAATATTTTTTGGCGAAGAGGGGTACGGACGGATCAGCGGTGGGACGAGGGTGTTGGAGCTGGCGGCGGACAGCTGGGAAGCAGCGCTAGGGCACGGCGCTCGCTAGCAGCCACCAGCCCTGCGAAACCTTCTGGTTTCCCTTGGGGGAGAGGCCCGAAGACACGCAGGACGGAGGCGAGTCGCAGCCGGAGGAGCGGCACGGTCTGGCGGCGGAGGTCGGGAGGATCATCCGCCGCCGGAAAAACCCGGTACGGGGGGTTTTTGGTTAAATATTCCCGTACCCACCATCTTTTGAGGATAGCCGATCCCTGGGCATTATCCGTTCCCCCTCCCCTAGTCGGTACCCGGTTATCGACAGGGTGCCTCAGGCAGTGTGCCTCGGGTTATCGCAACAGCACACTGCTCGTATAGGCGGCCCCTTAACAACGTAAATCACCGGGGGAGACAAGTGCGGCCAGCACAGCGCGATCAGATGGGTGGTGGAACCAGACGGCAAACGGACAGGGGACATGAGACATCTGGCTCGGAGGCAGGAGAGCCCGCCGAACACCGACTGCAGCCTCGCTTTTTCTCCTCCCAGCCCCCGCGGGGGGGGAGAAGGCTAGACTAGGTGGAGGGTCGCGCCGAGAAGAGCGACCACTATCTCCGATATCTCGGACGGGGTCGAGCAAGGATCGAGACGAGTCCGACGACGACCTGCGCGAGGGGGGTTTTCCACCTGCCTTTCCCCCTACCTCCGGCACGACCGGAGTCGCACAGGAGCCGAGGTCAGGCAGGTTCGACTCGACCAGCTCAAGCTGACCAGCCTTGCTGATCGGCAACCCCGCCGCGGCTGGAGCAGGCCGCGTATCGTGGAGAATAGCGACATTTTTTATTTCATACTGTATCCAGGAAAAAAAAATAGTATAGGTCAGAAAATAGTAAATACTTGGATACTGGTACGGGTATGTTTTAGACGATATCGTTACTGCCATTGGAGAGGTTGGGATTAGTGGTTCACGGTCTACCTCACGCTACTAAGTCCTGTATGGCATGGCAAAAGGGGGGGCCCAGAGACTCCAGCCGGTCTACCGGTATTGGAGTAAAATATTTCATTTCATTTCATACCATTGTACGAGAACCGTACAGTATTGCGCTAACCCCACACGAGGCCAGTGTTGGAGTTTCACCAACTAAAACCTTCCAGTGACATGCAAACAAACATGAATGCATTCCCGGCACTAACCAAGAAAGGTCTGCCCTACCCGTCCGGGCGTTGACCCATTCGAGAAATGCGAGAAGGACCAAGGCCCATCTCACGGAGCAAAACATTTCGGGAGTGCGATACATGAACTACAAAGAAAGCAATATGAGGGAGGGCTTGGTACCATAACTGGGAAAACCTCCCATTCCCTTTAAAATGGGTGGCGCCATGGAGGGAAGGGGGGACACCGCCTAAAAGGAAGGCATTTATATTTTCGGGGGATGTAGCGAAACGACGCACAAAACCATTAAAATCTGGGGCTAGCTTTGCGTAGGATGACCCTTGGCAATAGAGCGGGCCCATTTCCAAAAACCCCGCCTACCACCACCTTGTCTAAAGTCGTTAATGGCCTTGTCTATGGCTCTAGCCTTTTGGCGGCGGCGGTTAGTTCGGACCATGTTTTTAACCCGTAAGCGCGCAGCGATATACCTATCCAATGCTACGGATTGGTAAGGGCCGCGGGCCTCTTGGCACAAGGCCAAAAAAGCATGCCGACGACGAGCGATAGCCCCTAGGATAGAACGTTGTAGCGGAGGCCCGAGGCTCTTACGCCTAGTGCGTGAAACCGCCCCTACCCTACGGGCTGTAGACCATACGGCTTGGACAAAACCATCGGCGTCGGCGTCGATGGAGTCGGGTTCCCCTGACATGGCCCCCTCCATAGGCTCGTCATTAGGAGGGGCTAGTATCGCGAAGGGGTTAGCGGTGACGAAGTCGCGGAACGGTGTCGGCCACTCAGAAGGAGGATCTCCCCGAGCCGGCTTCGGGATTGACCGGACGGAGAGGCGTTCAAGCACGAGAGGGGGGTGGGGATGTTCGAACGAATCACCCACAAGGCGAGGGACTGAATCGAAGACAGGGAAGTGGTCGGAGGTGTCCCATGAATAGTCGACAAAGACAGAGTGCGGGAAGGAAAGGGAAGAGCCCATGACGGGGGGCCATGCCACGAAATGATCGATCACCCGGCAGCTGCCCCTCCGGCATGTACCACGCACGCGCGCCGAAGCGTCTCGCGGCCAAACTGTTTTCGCATCTGGTACACACCGCCAACGCCGTAACAAAGCATCTAACTGTGCTTCATCGAGGTTCCAACCCCCCCCAACGACGATAGTATCTCTAGGGAATTTTTCACGAAGCTGCGCTAGCTCCTCGCGCAAGCGGCAGCAGTACGGTTCCCCTTGCGATCCGGTAGGGAGATAGACCGAGATAAATATAATGCCCGCGGAGTCGTTACCACCGTCTTCGCCCACGCGGACACAAGTCCAACACGGGTGGGGCGTGCCGATGACCCTAGTATGTAGCGACGACCGGACCAAAACACAACATCCACGCTCCGAGGCAACGCGGTCACCGAACGAATAATAATCGGAGTATCATGTAAACCGTGCCCGCGCATCGGTGGCCCTAACTAAAGTTTCTTGAAGGAGAAGAATGTCTATAGCCCCGGCCACGAGCATTGCATTGATCTCCTCTACTTTTGACGAGAGCCCGTTCACGTTAAGGGTTGCTATGCGAAGGTGGGCGGATGGGCACGGGGGGCGGGCATGCAAGGTGGACGGGGGGGGGTGGGTCTAGGTTAGCTGGAGCGGTGTGGGCTAGAGCGGACGGGGCATGGCGATGCGGGCGGGCGGCATGGCGGTCCCAATACGGGCGATGCGCCCGCAAGTACCATCCCCAGCGGCCCGCAAAACGTTGCACGCGTTCACGGACGTGTACCCCCTGCCCGGGAGAGTAGTATACATCAAAGCGCACCCCGCCGTCCGGTTGCATCACGCGAGCGATTTTCGTAACGGCCGAAGGCCTCGCATTGAACGCTCGGGTCACGCGGTCCCAGAGTTATTTTCATACATCATTAAAACAAAGTCATTCCCGCGAGTCTTTGGTATTTGCAATGCGTTCTTATTCTTTTTAATATCTGACTATAATCCACATCATGATAATAAATCGAAAATCAGCACATTAAATACATAACACACTATTATGGGTTTCTTTACATACTAATTGATCGTAAGGAAATGTAAATATGTAAATACACACATCACAATTGCAGTACCGCCATTATTGCGTTTCATACCAACTTCTGACCGCGGAAATGCCGGTATGACGATATTAATCATAATACGTACCGCCCCACCACAGCCTTCTCACTCCGCACAGGCTACCGCTACCTCTGTAGCCCGGCGTCACTGTACCGGGAGAAATACGCAGGTGGGGCATCTGGGCATACGGATGCGCGGTGGTGCCGACTCGCCACAGCACACCTTCCGTAGCAGTCCAAATCCGAACACGGCATCAAGGGGGCCATAAAAGCCCGCAATGGCGCTTCCGTCGGCAGCAACACAATACCGCTACACATCGCTATTTCTAAGGCGGTCGTACAGTGCACTCTGCCCGGAAACAACCCGTCGCGTAGTTACTGGACGATAAAGAAAACGAAATATCACTGATTCAGTGAGTCACGTTCAGAATTCAAACGCAAGTGCCACCATCCGGGCTCGAGCAGAAACGAAACCACAACTTCGATAGTTTGACGAGACAGAAGAGAGTGATCAAGCTCTCGCGATGGCTACATCGAAGACTACTTCCGCCCTGCTCTTGATGATGCTGCTGGTCGTGGCCCTGCCCGGCACTGCCCAAGCTGCACGTGGTCTGCTCCAGGAGCGCGGCGACCGCCCCACTTCACCTCGGACTGACCGTCCCGATACCTACACTACCGAGGATGACTGCGTGGAAGCCAAATTCGAGTGGGACGCCGAAAATGAAGCTTGCGTTGGCAGGCACCCTCGCGTAGACGGTCGCGGCACTGCCGCAGAAGGTCGCCCCCGTCGCGAGCAAAAGCCACAGGGCACCCGCCCCAGCGACGCTGATGATGCCGACACCAGCGGACGGCATCATAACTATTATGAGATTCCTGTATCTTTTCTGTCCCCAAATAATAAATAATAATTTCTAAAAAACTATTTTCTAAAAATTTGAATTCAAATTCTTTTAATAAATTCTTTTCTGTCCCGTACTGCCAGTACCCGTATTTCCCGGCAAGTCCCGTACTGCCCGTACCCGTACTGCCGCACTCTCGGACGACTGCCCGGCAAGTCCCGTAATTCCCGTACCCGTACTGCCGCACTCTCGGACGACTGCCCGGAAAGTCCCGTACTGCCCGTACCCGTACTGCCGCACTCTCGGACGACTGCCCGGCAAGTCCCGTACTGCCCGGCAAGTCCCGTACTGCCCGTACCCGTACTGCCGAACTCTCGGACGACTGCCCGGCAAGTCCCGTACAGCCCGTACCCGTACTGCCGAACTCTCGGACGACTGCCCGGCAAGTCCCCGTACTGCTACCCCGCAACGCCCCCTCCAGGCTGTCGGACGACCGACATGCGCTGCCGCAACGCCCCATCCCCAACCCACTCCCCCCAAAAACAACCCGGTACCCTCCGAAAGGGTACTAATAATTGTCGCTAAATGGCACCGGTACCGGTGCTTACTCTACCGCTCGCTCCACACCGGGGAGGACGGTACCGAGTACCAAGTACTCCAGCAAAACTGTTTATTTCTTATATAGCTATAGGGACCTTACTCTAAAAACATAGCAAACTTCTAAAACGTCCTGGTACTCGGTACCCTGGTACTCTTCTTTTTTGTTCGCAAAAAAATAAGTAAAGAGTACCGATGCCCGTTGCTAACGCAACACCTCAAACCACACCGGGGCCTCCGCACAGTACCGGGTTGCACCGCCGGCCGGCCGGCCGGACCGCCTCCGCCTCCGCCGACCGCAACCACTCACACCACCGCCGAGGAGGAGGATTTTAATATCGCAGCACGCCGCTGTACTTAGCGACTGTACATAGCGACAGATTGAAATTAGCGACTGTACATAGCGACAGATTGAAATTAGCGACAGTACATAGCGACAGACTGTGATTAGCGACACACGCGAGTGCCCCCCGATCGAGCGCCCCGCCCGCCCCGCCCGCCCCGCCTATAAAAACGCCGCGCACGCCACAATTCCGCTCACACCTTCAAGCTCTATAGGAATCTCCCCGTGCCCAACCCGAGATCCCCGGGGTCGCTAGGGAGGCATCGTAGCGAGCAAGGCAAGCTCGTCCGTCCGCAAGATAATAATTCCGGTGTGGCTTCGGCCACGGGGTTACTTGCACTAGGACGAGCTTGCCTTGCTCGCTAAAGGGTGCCTATATCTTGTTGGTGTCTTCTTCGGGATCCCTACCTTCGGGTATTGCGTGTGGCTTCGGCCCGACTCGTTGAATGCTTGCATGTCATGATTTGCTAACGTGTGCTTGCAGGTCGTCGTCACCACCAAGGACGGAATTCACCCGCCCCGCCCCGCCCCGCCCCGCCCCGCCCCGCCCCGCCCCGCCCCGCCCCGCCCCGCCCCGCCCCGCCCCTTGTCTATTTTCGCGAAGGAAGGACCGTAACTATTGCTTGGTGTGCTTGCAGGTCGTCAATGCTTTACCGGTGTTTTTAAACACCACCAAGCATGGAATTTTCACTTGTCTTACGAGGTCTTTGTCTTTGTCTTTGTCTTTGTCTTTGTCTTTATATTTTTCAATTTCAATTCAATTTCAATTCAATTTCATTTCCAAAACCCAAATGCTCCCGCGCCGACTCCTTGCACTCACGCCACCGCCGAGCACTCGCGCATGCGCCATGGCTAGTCCGCAGGGTTTGTCGCGTTAAAAATCGCCGTTACCTCTTCCCCGGTCAGCGGGCGGTTGTCGATTGTAACTTTCCTCGCGTATCCGTCCCACCAAAACTCATAGCCTCCATAGGGCCCTGTCGTCCCACCGTTGTTCACGCCGATGAACATCTTGTTCGATTCTAGGGACGAGATGTCCCACTCACCTAAATACGTGGTTGTGATACCGGAACCGTTAATTCTTGTGTGCATAGTCCACTGGTGATTCTCCACCGATAAGACGAAGAAATGCCACATGTTTTTTGTAAGGTTGAATTGTGTATTGCCGAAGATTGAGTTAAACAAACCTTTGTTCGAAAGCCAAAGAAAGGAGCCACTCCTTAACACTAGAAATCGCATCTCTTGGGATGTGTCGACTAGCGGTTTGATCCAGAACGTCATCGACCATGTTCCGGACCGTACGTACTCGCCGTAGTCTACCCCCTCTTCACCGATATCGGCGAATCTCGCGTAGGAACTTAACCCGTTGAATAATATCATATCGCCCTCGGCGACTATGTTGTTTCCGTGCTCCACCAATTTCGTGTCGAGGATTTCATGGCGGATATGCACGTCTCCGACCGGCTGCGGCCCCGCCGTGTTGCCGCGGGCATCAATGAGCTCCACCCAAAAGTAGTGGGTCCCGCCCTCGAGCCCGCTCACCGTGGCGACGCCATCCAAGTACCTTTTGACGCCGGTGGCGTGGTTTTTCGTCGACGAGTTGAGCACCGCCGCGGTGACGTTGGTGTACTCCGCCGGAACTTCGTCGACGGTGTTCCGGTACAGACGGACCTCGGTGACACCACTCATTTTGAGGTAGAGTAAGATTTTTCGATGCACCCGGGGATATTCGGAGCGTTCTCCTCTAGCCGGCTCATTACATTGCTCGTGTGACGGATGAAATCCCCCTCCGACGTATATTCGGCATTATTCAGGAGGCGGAGAGTACATTCCGTGTTGATATCACGAACGACCTCGCCGAACCGTGACGAATAGTCGTTGTGGCGCTCAGCCTTGTTCGGCCATTCGAGCCCACGATTAACCGCCGCTACGGACCCGCTGAGAAGTGAAAGACATCCGCTCACGATGGCGGGAACCCCGGTGGTAGACGAAGGCTGCCCGATCCCGTACGTGAGATTAAGACAACCCACGCCGAGACTGAGTGCGACCGTGGTGAACAACGCCATGTCCGCACGTCCCTTAAAGAACGAATATGAATCATCATGCAATCGCCTTAGTTTTTTCGCGTGTGCGCGCCACTTCTCAAGCAAGGGATTTTCGATCTGAACGGCGGCCTCGCTTTCGCTCATGTTTGTTTTCATCTAAGAAAAAGTGTGCCGGGTCTGATGTCAAGTCCGCTCACATCAATCATTGTGAGCATCCGCGGCTCCTCTACCGTGTTCCCGATGCTATTTTTTCGGATGCAAGTCGTGAACCCCATGAGGTAGTTCCACGGCGGGAGGTAGGTGGTTACGTCCGGTCGGTTAGTATCCGACAATCGCAGGTTTGTTTGGATGAGTGGCATTGTGTTACTACGTGTCGAAGAAAGAAAGCGTGATGGTGACACTGAAGGCGTCGGCGGGGTTGACCTCTATAGAGCTCTCCACCAATTCCGGGGCCGAATCGTCCTCATCAACGACGAAGATGCCGCTGGTTTCTGATTGCGGCTCGAAGATCTCCACAAAGCCCTCGTGCAGCCCCGGACGCAAAACACTTCCAGGAAAATTCGCCGTCCCGAGCGTATGGCGGAAGGTCATGCTTCTTCGTCAGGTATTTGATAAAAGGTAAGACAAATTACGTACGCAGTTGACTCGCCATTGTCAAGCTCAGTAAATTGCGTCGCAGTTAGAAGTTGAAGGTCGATCTCACCCACATTGTCAAGCGGCCGCCGAATGGGTATGCCTACGGTGTCTTCGTTCACACCTTTAAGGCTGAGCTTCTGTCCCACGTAGCTCAACGCGTCTTGCGCGCGTGATCCCGGGAGAAATCCGAGGACACTCAGGCCTTGGTACGGGTCGTCGACGAAGGTCCTGCTAGTGATTGCGAGCCCGAACGCCTGCGAGCCGTAGAGGTGAATCAACGAGCAATGCGAGACCGCGACCTGCCACCTTGTGCCGTCGTTTCGGTCCATACGGAAAGAGCGGAAGTCGACGGGGACCCTTTCGTTTGGTCCGCGGACATTCATCCACACGTGAAAGAAGGGCGGGGACAAGCTACGCTCGGGCTCTTCCACCCAGAAGACTAGGCTGAAGGTGAAATCGTTTACGAACGTAGGCGTCCACGGGAGCACACTGGTTCTAAGCTTCGTCGGGCCCTGCAGGAGGTAGAACGACATGTCCCCGCGTACAAGCCGCGAGCCGTCGCATATCCCAGCGCACGTGTTGCTCTGCACGTACGACGAATCCGCCATTTCGCCAAATACGTTGCCACCGCGCCAAGACTGCAAAAGAGCTAGGATGGAGTCGTTGTTTGCGGGATCCCAGCTCTTGTAGGAATTTGATTGACGGATCGACGGAGAGCACAGCATAATCGAAAGGGGGTCGGGCTCCACACCTGTGAAGCCGGTGATCGGTGTACACCACTCCAGCGCGAAGCGAACATGGGGTTTACCTTGGAACCCGCTGCCGTTCTGAAAGGCGGGCGTGCGAACGGTGAAGGCGTGTTTCTCGCCGCTCACGCGCTCTTGGGTGCTAACTACGATTCTGCGCGCGACCATTTGGTGTAATCAGTAGAAAACATTTACAAGCCCATCCGCTCCGACCACGATGAAGCCATCGTAGTGGGAAAACACGTCGACAGTTACGCTTGCGTCAAGTGCGGAATCGAAGTTCACTGTGAGATGCGACACCGACGTCGAGACATCGACACCGTTCTGCGAGAACATGCTCTTGTGCGACTGCGATTCCAAATCGGTGGCGATGAGGTACTTCCCCTCGTCGAGGCCCCAGGTTCCATCCGTAACAATCCCCATATGCTCGAGGGATCCGTAGGCGTGGAACGCCTTCTGAGTTTCAGCCCACGCCTCCGCGTCAGAATCGACGGGCTTAGATGGGGTTAATACACCGTTGATCGTGTACTGATATCGCCCCGTGTTACCCACCACATTCTTTCTCTCAGAGACATATTTGATGCTGCTATAGTCGGTTGCGTCCTTCCGGAACAGTGCTATCAGCGTTTTCAACGACTTATACGGTGAAGAAAATGCCATCGACATCGAGCTGCTTCCATTTGGGGCGATCCACCGGTGCTGAGAGAAAGTGGAATACGGAATGACGATCCCACCGCTATTGGCCTCATTCAATGCACGATCGACGGTGGGATCCAGGTGGATGGATTCTGCTACAAATTCCACATCTTTGAGCATCCACGGCCTGTTACCCTCCTGCACTTTCTCCAAATCCCCCAAGGTGAGCTCGAGGGTCAGATGGGTGCGGGCCATTGCGCCGACCGGAAGGTACTTCTGTTGGTTTGTGCCTATGATAGCACTCATCAGGGGGATGCAGAAGATCCTGCTGTCTGTAGCATCTACTTCCCTACTAAAACCCTCGGAGATCGTTCCGGTAGTCTCCATCTGGATTTTGTCCCCGGTGACGTCGAATAGTGCGTGGACAAGGGCGTTGTACTCTTCAATATTCTCTAGCACACCGCCGCCGGCACCCCCAGAAGCGGACACCTTCAAGGCCCTTATGATTGAGTGCGCGGAATAATCGAACTTGAATGATGCCATTTCGCTTGCTGCATCCAAATTTTGTAGCGTGAATTTCAAATAGCTCTGCCGTGTATTCAAATACTCCCCGCGGTTCCCCGTGGGAAGTACAAAACGGATCGTGTTTCCCGGTAGGAAGCCGCTGGATCCGTTCTCCGGGTATACACTTACCCGTGACTTCGTGGCAGGCGCCGCCACGGGCTTGTTCCCGTACACGAACGAGTCGGAGAGTGAGCTTCTAACTTCGCCCATGGATCTTTTATAGTATCGTCACAGAAAAAAAGTTTCGTTAGC
The DNA here is from genome assembly GCA_026401115.1 of Tetraselmis chui. Classification (NCBI taxonomy): domain Eukaryota; kingdom Viridiplantae; phylum Chlorophyta; class Chlorodendrophyceae; order Chlorodendrales; family Chlorodendraceae; genus Tetraselmis; species Tetraselmis chui. The sequence continues at coordinate 34,392 of JAPMLY010002292.1, read as the reverse complement.
CTCCTCCTCTCTCAAGCAAAGAGCCCGGGCCTCTCATCCGGCCGTACGCGGATCGGACAGCCGCAGCGTGACCCTTCATGCTGCCAATATCTGCCCCGTTTCCATCAAGAACCCCCTCCACGCCGCCAGCAATCCCGCCGATCCCGCGGGCAATGGCGCCGGCCGACGCGATGCCAGCACCGAGCACGGGGTTGAAGGCGGCGACCGGCGCAGCCGCGGAGAGCATCCATCCGCCGAGCTTGTTTCCAGCCACCCGAACCCCGTGGGCGACCTTTTGACCGATGTTTCGAAGGCTGTGGAGCTTTTGACCGATGTAGCGCCCGAGTCCCATGGTTGTGCGTGTTTGCTATAAGCCTACATTTTTCTTCACATGCGTGCTTTGCCCTTCCTCTCGGCTAGCTGTTTTTTAATATATGCCGCCTTTTCCTCCTTACCCCTCCTTTTTTTTCCTGCCGGGAACTCTATTCCCAAACGCTCCGCAAGCTCGTCAACTACTCTTGTTTCAAACATTTGAGGATTATTGATGATATAAGAATCATCAAGTCCTGTTTGTTCCCGGTCTTCGAAAGACCGAACAAGCTGTTTGACACCCGATGATGATGGCGCGGAACTCCTCGGGTTCGCCGCTTCCATCATTGGTTTTTCCGGCACAGGCACGGCCTGGGGCATCTGCCTCTCGGTTTGGGCGATGGGTGACGCGGCGTGTTTGAAGTGATCATGCGGTCGCATGATTGAGCTCGCCGCGGGCTGCTGTAAAATCGTCGGTGCCGGGGGGGCAATTCCCATTGTCCAACCACGCGTGAAGGGCTCGGGCTGATTGCCCGGCGCGGATTCACCAGTTGATAATGTTTGCACCACGTTCACCCGCACGTTTTGGTTACGAAAAGCACGGGGTTTCGGTTTTTTAGCGGCCGCTCGTGTGCGTGCCGGTTTTTTCGTCTTCTTTTCCCGAGTAATCTTGGTCTTCCGCCGCGGCATTGCTGTTTATACCAATAAGGTCATAATTTTTATACAGCTCCCCCGTCCCCGTGTCTGCAAACATGAAGGCATATGGCCGGTCGAAGACAAACCTCATGACCTCGTCCGCTTCATCCCGCGGAAGCGTGATCAGCTCCTCGAATATCGCTGTGGTTTCCTTCTTGTTCCGGGGCTTGTACATGAGGAAATGGCTGAGCGTTTTGCGTATGCCAAGCGGCATCGAGTTGTAAGATTGAACAAGGATGATTATTGACAGCCGGTAATGGCGGCGATTGAATATTAGCTCGCGCAAAATGTGCTGAATCTCATTATCTTTCAAGGAAGCGGTCACGTCGTCTAGAATTAAAAGACTGTTTTTTTCTTTTTCCGCCGCCAGCTTGACTGCCTCCCGAATTCCGTCGAGGGTCGCCCAATCTAGGTCGTCGTGCATCTTGTTGTGGTTCTTGAAGATGTTCCGCTTCAAACTCGCCACGGAGTGAAACGGCATGACCACATGCACGTGATGGAACGCTTTGCGGTACGCTTGCTTGCTCGATAGGAGGTTGACGAGCATCGACGTTTTACCCGTGCCCGCGGAGCCGATAATCGCCATGAAAAACGGTCGGTCGGGCAGCGGCGACACGATTTGTTCGTGGATTTTCTTGTCACACAAGAACGCCGGGGGTTTCACTTTGAATTCCGACCGTTGTGTGATGTTGATTCGCATTTAGCGCGCCTTTTATAGTACCTTCTTAATAATTTCGGAGCCACCCCAAAGGTTACTGCCTCGAGCACTTGGAATTGCTCGTCGGTGAACCCGAATCCCTCGTAGTTTTCCTTCCACCACGCCACCGTCCCGTAGTTTGAGCTCCGAGCAAGCAAATGGGGATCTGTCTGGGTGGACTTACTCGCAGAAATGGAGGAAACCGCTTCCCCGTGAACCACCTCCGATCCGATGGTCTCGAGTAGAGAAGAAGTAGACGCCATTCTCTATTTATTTTCTATTGTCTAGTTTAGAAAAGAAATGGTATGGGACGCAGCGATCTCGAACGCGGCGACGGCAGTGACGGAGACGGTGAACAAGACACCGTTCCTGAGGTACCTGGCGGTACTGGGGGGAGCGATGTGGTTAGTGGACAGGTTCAGGCCGTCGAAGAAGAACCAACCAGCCTTGACCCGAAGCCCAAAAAACGAGTAGCAAGCGAGAAGATGAAGGCCGCCCTCCTACGCGCCAGGACGGCAAAGGCTGAAAAGCGCCGGTCACGGACCGAGAAACCAACAATCCAGCCCCAGCCCCAGTTTTTCTTCGATATTGTTTAAAGATGCTCCAGCAGCTGTTTTTGGACACGGCGTACGCTGACGCAAGACTCGATGATGGAACCCACGTATTCTCACTACTAGATCCCCTGACCGTCCCCCAGGGCTTCACAATGCAGGTTAGGCTGTTGAACGCGTGGCTCCCGCATACCTATTACAGCATCTTCGAGGGTAATGACACGCTGGTTCTAAAATACGACGGTGGTGGTGAGATTCCTGGAGAGCCGGTAACCATAAAGCTCCCCCGCGGGAACCGATCGGTCGACGATATCGTCGCATTTTTAAACGATGGACGACTCGATGAGTACGTGGCTAAATATGACGAGAACACGAATAAGCTGACGCTACTTGCAACGGAAAACGCCGAGCACCATGTAGTTATTGGAGAAGGCACCACGTGCACTCGGCTTTTAGGCTTGAATGTTGGTGACTCAGCCAAAATCGTCGATGGAGAGTTGATGCTCACCGCTAGTCGTATCGTGGACTTGACGCGCACCAGCTCGGTGTTTGTGCATAGCAACCTGCTAACACAAAACCGTGACCCCCGGACAAGGCGTGTGGGTGACATACTTTGCAAGGTACCGTCCAGTGCCCAGTTCAATGGCATTGATCACTTCAGCTCGGACGCCTTCGTGGACGTTTTTAACCGCTATCTAAGCTACGTGAGCATCCGGCTAAGCGACGACGACGGGCGGACGCTCGACCTCAACGGTGGAAGATTCACGGCGACGTTAAAAATAGCTTTCGCTAAGATTAACAAAGATGAATCAGTCTCGGCAAATATCGGCGCAGCTGCAGCTGAACGGGCGCCGGGCAGTGGAGGTCGACCTCAGCCAAGTCGAATTGCTTTACCGGGAGCTAGCGGCCCGGGTGACACTGGAGGAGACGGAAAATGACCGGCAGGACACGGACTTGACGGCGCTCACTGACACGGTGACTGGATTTGCCGACGAGTTCAGCGCGTCGAACATCCGCACCGACAACATCACTGCCGCTGGGTTCGATATCGACATCACCGTGGGCGCCTCGCTTTTGCCGACGACGTCGGCGTTGGTCGGGCCGATTCACTCACTCGGGAGCGAAACGCATGAGTGGAAGACTGTATTCGCTGAGGACGTTAAACTGGATGGCGCGAGCTTGAGCAACACCTTGAGCGAATTGAGGAGAGATTTAGACGCCGGATCGAATCTCGTGCAACACCTGAAGGTCGAGGGAGACGGACTGATCGGCGTAGACCACAACAAACGCGACTTCGGGGCGCTGGACTACCCGTGGTGGACCATCTATACCACCGACATCACAGTGAATGACAGTATCAATGCAAACATGCTCAAGTCCTCACGCTCTGATACCGATGACATCACGGTGTACGCCAATCTCGTGCCAAATGACACGGACATCGGTGGGAATACGATTGGGACGTATACAAAGCCGTGGCAAACCGGGCACTTCCACGACGTATACGCCAAGAACCTATTTGGGCAGAATGAGGAGGGTTTCTCTCGACGGGCGCTGCTCGACGGGGACCAAAACGTTAGCTCTACCATCACTCCAAAGGCTGAAACGCAGGTGGATATAGGATCGACATCGAGACCTTTTAGCAAAGCCTATTTTACGGACTTGTACGGGCTAGACGCCTCCGGCACGCCACGGAGGGCGCTGTTAGAAGGGGATTCAGGGATTGAACCGGGTCCAGCCGGCCCCAAGGGTGACCCAGGCCCCAAGGGCGACCCAGGCAATGACGGTGCTAAAGGCGACAAAGGCGACCCCGGAGATGACGGTCCACCAGGCCCCAAGGGCGACCCCGGCAACAACGGTGCTAAAGGCGACCCCGGAGATGTCGGCCCACCAGGCCCCAAAGGCGACCCCGGAGATGACGGTGCCAAAGGCGACCCCGGAGATGACGGTGCCAAAGGCGACCCCGGAGATGTCGGCCCACCAGGCCCCAAGGGCGACCCCGGTAATGACGGTGCTAAAGGCGACAAAGGCGACCCCGGAGATGTCGGCCCACCAGGCCCCAAGGGCGACCCCGGTAATGACGGTGCTAAAGGCGACAAAGGCGACCCCGGAGATGTCGGCCCACCAGGCCCCAAGGGCGACCCCGGTAATGACGGTGCTAAAGGCGACAAAGGCGACCCCGGAGATGTCGGCCCACCAGGCCCCAAAGGCGACCCCGGCAACAACGGTGCCAAAGGCGACAAAGGCGACCCTGGTAACAATGGTGCTAAAGGCGACAAAGGCGACCCCGGAGATGACGGTGCTAAAGGCGACCCCGGAGATGTCGGCCCACCAGGCCCCAAAGGCGACCCCGGCAACAACGGTGCCAAAGGCGACAAAGGCGACCCCGGAGATGACGGTGCCAAAGGCGACCCAGGCCCCAAGGGCGACCCCGGTAACAACGGTGCTAAAGGCGACAAAGGCGACCCCGGCAACAACCGCCGACGCAGCGACCAAAAAGTACGTTGACGATGCCGTAGGATCGGGCGCAACGTCGTGGGGTGGGTTGACAGACAAGCCGGCTTGGGTCTCAAAATTGTCGTATTCGGACATCGGGCAGTTCATGGACCCCACCCAGCCCTCGAATTTTGACATCGTGCTGAGTGACTCGCTCACGCCGTCGGCGGACTCGGCTTACAACCTGGGTCAAGACCTACGGCGATACCTCTTTGGGTACTTCAAGCGGGTGCGCCTGTCAGGAACTGATCCACTCCACGACGACGAAGCAATTCCGTACAACTTTCTACGGTCCTACGTCGCGGAAAACGCCCGATGGTTTGACCTACCTGGACGTCCTGGATGGAGCAACTATTTCAGCTTGGTGACACCGACGATGCTGTCGATCGGCAGCACTAGTTTGAAATGCGGCGATATTATCCCAAACGGGTCGAATTTATATGATTTAGGCACTGCCGATACGCCTTGGAAGCACATCTTCACCGTGGCTTTGACCGCCTTGGTGTTCAGGACGGAAGCTCTCGTAGTGGAGACGAGCGCTAATTTCAGCGGCATCCGTCTCGAACAAGTTGGCGCACCGACAGCCGACGCCGACGCCGCCACAAAGAAATACGTGGACGACACCGACGCGGCCACCCGTTCGATCGTGAACGCCAAGGACGCGGCCACTCGAGCGTACGTGGACACCAAGGACGCGGCCACCCGCACTCTTGTCGACGCCGTGGACACCCGCTTGGATAGCTTTAGCTCAACATTCAAATACACATTGGTGCAAGCGTTAAGCCTGCCAGTATTATCGGTTATGACCGTCCAAGTGGCTGCCGGGCTGGTTTCCTTCACAAATATCACAACAACTATGTACGACTATTTTGAAACAGATCAATTTGGCGACCCACGTATTGAGGTTATGATATTATCCCCAAACAAGTCCATAGAGATTGAACGCTTTTTATTTGTACAGAGTTTGGACACGAGTAATTTTGGACAAAAGAAATATACATACACTAACTCTGGCATCAACGTTAATTTTAGCACGGATGTCATTATGAGAATATCAGTGACACGGACCGTTCTCATAGATGGTGCAAACGTACGCTTCAGAGTTGGCACTACTGCTTACTTACACGGCGCGGGTCAAATAAAAACGATTGTTGTGTAATAACTACTAGTTATGAACGCCGGCGCCTCGAGGGGGCGCCTTTGGCGCTCTTCTGCTGTTGGGCCGACTCCGCTGCCCTCCGCGTCGGGACACGCTTGCGCACTGGGCGTTGGCCCGCCAAGCCGCGGGCGGGCGGCGGGGAAGCTGGCTTGGGTGGTGATGGTTTTTGCTTGCGAGCTCGCTTTGCAATCGGGGGCGCTCGGGCGCTGAGCGCATTGACCGGCTGCTTCTTGGCGCGGGTGGGGGCGCTCGTTGTGGCTTTGGCGTTGCTTTCCCGGCGCTCCTCCAACCGCTCCTCTTCCTCAGCCTCATCCTCAGCCTCATCCTCTTGCACGGCTGGCAAGGCTCCCGTCGGGAGCATGGTCTTCGACTTGGTGGCTAGGTGGCTATCGAGGCTGTCAAACGTCTTGCGCAAGTAGCCGATGTTGACGTCGCTAGCGTGGTTGAAGAAGCCGGCGATCTGATCGCTGATTTGCGTGGCGGTGAGCGACGGCTTGCGGCGGGACATCTCGCGGTGCTTCCAAGTCACTTGGGCATGGCGCACGTCCAGCGGGGTGACGGAGGTGTCGATGAGGCGGCCGTTGTTGAGTTGCTTGAAAATAAGGCCGGCGGCGGTGAATGCCTTCTTCACCTTGGGACCGGCGGGGAGAGGCAGCCCGTCCTTCTTGCGGCCGATACCTACCAGCCACTTGCGGCCGGCCTCCGGGTGGCCCGGCGCGAGCGTCTCGTCCACGGCGGCCTTGATGTCGGGGTGCTGAGAGAGCTTGAAGGAGTAGGGCGTGCCGAAGCGGCTTTTCCCAGTTTTGAAATGCGCGACGTATATTTCGCCGGTGTTGCGGTTGTACCAATCGTCCCGGGAGGGGTCGCCGACCGCCGGGTCGAAGCGCCGGCCGTCGTCGGCGCGTATCTCGATGCCCCCGAGGTTGTCGCGCAGCCCGAGCAGCTTCACCTGCAGGAAGGCTGCCAGCCAGGCGGTGGAGGGGCCGAGCGCCGCCTTGATGCGCGGGAGGTAGCGGACGAGCATCTCATAGCTCGGGACGGCGTGGAGGTCGCTTTTCGGCTTGTTGCCCTGCACTTCCTTATCAGCCTGAAGGGCTTGCATCAAGCCGACCTCGCCCTCGCCGAAGGTGCCTCGGTAGGCCTGGAGGACGTCCGTCCCGAGGGAGTTCCGGAAGGCGCCCCACGCGCCGAAGGTGGTGGCGATGTGCCCGAGCTTCACCGAGTACGTCTGCGTGACCTGCTTGAGCGCCGTCGACTTGGTGCGCGCCCGGGAGCGCGCGCCGGCGACGGAGGTTGCCACCGCGCCGCTGGACACCTCCTCGTCCTCGTCGTCGTCGCGGCCGGCCACCGCCCCGACGGCGCTGTCCACCGCGGTGGCGTCGGCCTGCACCTGCACGTCGCTCTTTGAGTACCGGGCGCGCAGCCACGCCATCACGCGCTCCGCGTCGCGCAGGACCGGGACGGCGTTGTCCTCGGGCTGCGCGCCCGCCATATCCTCGCGCAGCTGCCGGAAGGTGCGGCGCACGGCGTCGAGGTAGCCGCGGGAGTAGTTCTCCGCCACGAGCTGGCCGTCGCGCATCACCTTGCGTGCGCTGTTGGACCCCATGTTGTGCTTCTGCACGGCGGCGCTCCAAAAGCTGTCGATCTGCGCCCACGTGATTGGCGTGTTGGTGCCTTTCTCCGGAGTGTCCTCAAGGCACTGAGGGTAGTCGGGGCGGGGCGGCGGCACCGGCGCCGGGGCGACCTGCACGCGCGGGAGGTTGATGGCCGGCAGCGGGGTCGCGTTGGCGTACACCTTCCGCAGGTCAACGCCGTGGATATGCTCGAGAACTTGGCGGAAGTTGGCGTCCATAGAGCGAATGCGGTTGACCTCGCGCTCGCCCCAGCGGTAGGCGGCTAGCGTCTTGGCGTTGGGCTTCTTTCCCTTGAGGATGCTGCGAATATTCGCTTTGAGGCGCTGCTCCTCGGTGTTCGCGGCGTAGTGCGCCTTGGCGCGCGCGCGCTTGGCCTCGGGCGAGTCTGGCATGTCTGCGGGCTTCTTGACACCACAGGAGATAATAATTTTCTGTCCCGAACGCGGCTGAAACGCGCGGCAGGAGAAAATAATTTCTCTTCTTGGGGGAAACAAAGCGAGCGATGGCGTCCTCCGAGTATGTTGAGCGGCTGACCGCCGGCGAACTTATGCGCATAGCAAAGGTACACTTGCTTTACCTCGAAAAGGACCGGGAGCGGAGCCGCCGCTACTACCAGCGCAACGCGGATGCACGGAAGGCCACCAACCTCGAACGCTACCACCGAAAGAAAGCGCAGAAGCGGGCGGAAGCGCAGGCGCAGGCGCAGGCAGAGGAGTCCGCGTAAACGCAGGTGCGTTTGAGACGGCCGCAAATTATTTTCTCCGGGGTATTATAAATCATCAGCCATGGCTCTCTCCGTCAAGCTCGTTTCCCTCAACAACTGGAATAACGTGGAGTCGGTGGCGCCCGAGGCGCTCGCCGAGAAGCTCCACGCTGACAACGTCCTCCGCGAGCTGCTCGAGGACGACGTCGAGACAAAGCTATTTCTGGACTATGAGGAGTACCACGACGCCGAGCCGCCGGCGGAGGAGAAGCGCCGCATAGCGGACTACGTTCAGTATCAAACGGCGTTGCTGAAGCGTTTGCTTACTGAACTCCCGGGTGGGGATATGCAACTGTCGTACAAGATCGCTACTCGGCATGGCGCGACGCCCGACGGCCGCTACAAGCTGTCCTTCCGCCCCTTCTTCTCCGGCCTCGCCGTGCCCTTCACGACGATCCCGCGGCTGCTGGACGCGGCGTACGCGAACTACCCGCCCAACCGCATCCAGTGGGACATGTCCGTTTACTCGCGGCGGCGGCTGCTAGCGTGCGTCAACGGCCGGAAGGACGCGGCGGACGGGCGGCTGCTCACGATGGAGCGGCCGGACGACGATGTGAAGGACTACGTCGCGCAGGTGGTGGAAGACGATTGGGAAGGGTATAGACCGTCCGCCGTGCCCCCACCGGTCGCGAGCAGCCCGCAGCAGCAGCAGCAGCCCGCGGCGAGCTTAGCGGACGTCGCCGTGTTGCTGCCTCTCATCAAGCGGTCGGACGACCGGGATCGGTGGATGCGCGTGGGGTTCGGGACCGGCAACGCGTGCGGGCTCTCGGCGGGCGGACTAGAGTTGTACAAGGAGTGGTCGCGCGGCTGCCCGGCAAAGTTCGTCGAACGCGAGTGCGAGAAGATGTACATGTCGGCCAACTCCGAGCGCGGCGCCTCCGTCAACATAGGGAGCCTCCACCGCTTTGCCCGCACAGACTCGCCGGAAGAGTACCGAGCGGCGATGGCCGCCCTCCGGCCTAGCCACGCGCCGGGCTCGGAGTTCCCCTTCGCCGTGCCCCCGGAGAAAGCTGCGGCGCCGGCGAAGGAGCCGGCGGCTTGGTCGATGGCGGCCTCCTCCACGCTCAAGAGACTTGACGACGTGCAGGCGACGTACGCCTTTCTCGAGTGGCTTGAGGACAACGGCTACCGCGCGGTGACATGCAACGGGACGCTGTACGTGTACGACCCCGCGGACGGCTGCTACCGCGACCGGACGAACATGGATGGGTTTCGCAAGCTCATCGAAAGGGCGACGGCCTACGTCGGCGTGCACGCGCGCTTCGTGACCATGATCCGCCGGGTGATGGACCTGATCCGCGATTTCGTAAAGGATGACCCCCGCTTGTTGATTGACGCCGAGGTGTCGGGCAAGGGCCGCGTCGCGTGGAACAACGGTGTGTACGACCTCCGCACGCAGACGTTGCTGCCCTTCTCCCCCGACATTGTTGTCTTCTACAAGCTAAGTCACGACTACCCGACGACCGACGAGGCCCGGAGCAAGGTGGAGGCGGTTGTCGCCGAGGTCCGCGAGCGCATAGTGGACCGGCTGTGGGGCGACAACGCGGAGTTCGTCCTTCAGAGCACCGCCCGGAGCTACGCCGGCGCCGTGGAGGACAAGCGCTTCTTCTTCGTCGTGGGCAACGGGAACAGCGGGAAGTCCGGCTGGATGGAGTTGAACGCTAAGGCTTTCGGCGACTACAAGGGCTCGATCGCAAGCGCCAACCTCATCTACTCCGGCAGCAGCTCCGGCGACGCCGCGAAGGCGATGTCCTGGATGGTGGCGGCCCGGAACCACCGCCTGCTGGCCACCTCGGAGCTGAAAATGGGGCCGGGCATAAAGATCGACAACAACACCATTAAGGAGCTCTCCAGCGGCGGCGACACCTTCTCCGGGCGGCAAAACCACCGGGACGAGATGCAGTTCAAGATGCAAGGGACGGCGTGGGCCTTCGCAAACGACATGCCCGAGATAATGAACCTCAAGACCGACGACGCCACACAAAACCGGGTGGTGTTCATCGAGATGACGGAGCGCTACCTGCTCGGCGAAAAGTACGAGGCCTTCAAGCACCTGAGTTGCGTGCACAAGGGCGACCCATGTATTGGTGACTTCATTCAGCGCGCGGACGTGGCGCCGGCTTTCGCGTACATGATTTGCCACGCCTACGTCGACCAACGCCCGGCTTTGACGCCGTCTATCGTCGAGTACACGAAGATGTGGTGCCAAGGGGATGAGGACGCGGTGGAGGGGGTGAGCGATTGGCTAACGCTAGGTAACCCGGGCGACTTTGTGAGCTGCCGGGAAATTGCCGCCGCCGCGAAGGAGCGCGGGCTAGACATCTCTAGCACCAAGCTCGGCACCATCATTAGGACCGAGCTCGGCGTCACTTCCGCTAAGAAGTCCATCAATAACAAAAAAGTGCGCGGCTACTCGGGGCTTCGCATCGTGAGCGACGACAGCTTATTCCGCGAGTAAATGCGTGAGTGCAAGGAGTCGGCGCGGGAGCATTTGGGTTTTGGAAATGAAATTGAATTGAAATTGAATTGAAATTGAAAAATATAAAGACAAAGACAAAGACAAAGACAAAGACCTCGTAAGACAAGTGAAAATTCCATGCTTGGTGGTGTTTAAAAACACCGGTAAAGCATTGACGACCTGCAAGCACACCAAGCAATAGTTACGGTCCTTCCTTCGCGAAAATAGACAAGGGGCGGGGCGGGGCGGGGCGGGGCGGGGCGGGGCGGGGCGGGGCGGGGCGGGGCGGGGCGGGTGAATTCCGTCCTTGGTGGTGACGACGACCTGCAAGCACACGTTAGCAAATCATGACATGCAAGCATTCAACGAGTCGGGCCGAAGCCACACGCAATACCCGAAGGTAGGGATCCCGAAGAAGACACCAACAAGATATAGGCACCCTTTAGCGAGCAAGGCAAGCTCGTCCTAGTGCAAGTAACCCCGTGGCCGAAGCCACACCGGAATTATTATCTTGCGGACGGACGAGCTTGCCTTGCTCGCTACGATGCCTCCCTAGCGACCCCGGGGATCTCGGGTTGGGCACGGGGAGATTCCTATAGAGCTTGAAGGTGTGAGCGGAATTGTGGCGTGCGCGGCGTTTTTATAGGCGGGGCGGGCGGGGCGGGCGGGGCGCTCGATCGGGGGGCACTCGCGTGTGTCGCTAATCACAGTCTGTCGCTATGTACTGTCGCTAATTTCAATCTGTCGCTATGTACAGTCGCTAATTTCAATCTGTCGCTATGTACAGTCGCTAAGTACAGCGGCGTGCTGCGATATTAAAATCCTCCTCCTCGGCGGTGGTGTGAGTGGTTGCGGTCGGCGGAGGCGGAGGCGGTCCGGCCGGCCGGCCGGCGGTGCAACCCGGTACTGTGCGGAGGCCCCGGTGTGGTTTGAGGTGTTGCGTTAGCAACGGGCATCGGTACTCTTTACTTATTTTTTTGCGAACAAAAAAGAAGAGTACCAGGGTACCGAGTACCAGGACGTTTTAGAAGTTTGCTATGTTTTTAGAGTAAGGTCCCTATAGCTATATAAGAAATAAACAGTTTTGCTGGAGTACTTGGTACTCGGTACCGTCCTCCCCGGTGTGGAGCGAGCGGTAGAGTAAGCACCGGTACCGGTGCCATTTAGCGACAATTATTAGTACCCTTTCGGAGGGTACCGGGTTGTTTTTGGGGGGGAGTGGGTTGGGGATGGGGCGTTGCGGCAGCGCATGTCGGTCGTCCGACAGCCTGGAGGGGGCGTTGCGGGGTAGCAGTACGGGGACTTGCCGGGCAGTCGTCCGAGAGTTCGGCAGTACGGGTACGGGCTGTACGGGACTTGCCGGGCAGTCGTCCGAGAGTTCGGCAGTACGGGTACGGGCAGTACGGGACTTGCCGGGCAGTACGGGACTTGCCGGGCAGTCGTCCGAGAGTGCGGCAGTACGGGTACGGGCAGTACGGGACTTTCCGGGCAGTCGTCCGAGAGTGCGGCAGTACGGGTACGGGAATTACGGGACTTGCCGGGCAGTCGTCCGAGAGTGCGGCAGTACGGGTACGGGCAGTACGGGACTTGCCGGGAAATACGGGTACTGGCAGTACGGGACAGAAAAGAATTTATTAAAAGAATTTGAATTCAAATTTTTAGAAAATAGTTTTTTAGAAATTATTATTTATTATTTGGGGACAGAAAAGATACAGGAATCTCATAATAGTTAACTGCTGCAGCGTGATCCCCGCCGCGGCCCCCCTCCCTTTACTTTTACCTCCGAGGTCGAGTGCGTCGGGGCAGGTTTCGTGTGGGACGCAGACTCGCAGAGGTGTATCCCGGAAGCAATCAAAGACGACGTCGAGCAGCCCTTCCAGTACGTCACCGAGGAGGCCTGTCTGGCAGCTGACTTTGAGTGGGACGGCGAGCATGGCGCCTGTGTCGGAAGCTTCCCACCGACAGACGGTCATCGACCTCGTCGCCAGCAGCCGCCACAGGGCTCTCGCCCCAGCAACGCTGCCGATAATGGGCGCTCACTGCTGCAGCGCGACTCCCGCCGCGGTCCCCCTCCCTTTACCTACACCAGTGAGGCCGACTGCGTCGAGGGAGGCTTTGTGTGGGAGGCAGACTCGCAGAGATGCATCCCGGAAGACATCAAGGAAGGCGTCGAGCAGCCCTTCCAGTACGTCACCGAGGAGGCCTGTGTGGCGGCTGGGTTTGAGTGGGTCGCTGAGTACGGTGCCTGTGTCGGAAGGTCCGCACCGGCAGACGGTCACGGTCCGCCTCGTCGCCAGGAGCCGCCACAGGGCTCTGGCCCCAGCAACGCTGCCGACAATGGGCGCTCACTGCTGCAGCGCGACTCCCGCCGCGGTCCCCCTCCCTTTACCTTTAACACCGAGGTCGACTGTGTCGAGGGAGGCTTCGTGTGGGAGGCAGTCTCGCAGAGGTGCATTCCAGAAGACATCAAGGAAGGCGTCGACCAGCCCTTCCAGTACGCGACTGAGGAAGAGTGTGTGGCGGCTGAGTTTGAGTGGGACGCCGAGCATGACGCATGCGTCGGAAAGCGCCCACCTCGCGAATCCACTGACGGCAGCAGCACTACTGGTCGTCGCCCACCGATGAGGCAGGGCCGCGGTGGTCGCTCACTGCTGAAGTACTATAGCCATTAACTGTGGTTGAGCCCATCTGGCAACGCAAGACAACACCGTTTGAAGTTTCCAAGCCAGATAATTTTGAGTCCATTTCCTGGCGCCAAATTTATCACCTATGCAGTAGGATTTTCGAGAGAGTGGCTTCACCTCATCAGTGCTCGCATGGATAGGTGGCCGCAGTCATCAGCATTGCGTAGTTTATCTTTACTAGATACTCCACAACCCGAACTGCACGACTACTGTAACTCCAGCGCCGAAACCTGGCTGATGTACCACTACACTGCCACTTCCATTGAGTCAAAATGTATGCGCTTAGTGCTCGATGACGCCCTTATGAGCCCGCATCAACTTTGGGTATATTATCCAGTCCGCCATTGTAGGAAAATGAAAAATACTATCCAGCCAGATGAGCACTCGTCCGCGGCAGACTATTTTCGGATTTGTGACCGTCTGGCGATGTCTTGGTATTTTGAGTTTGATTCGAGGCTCATGCTCTATGCTAATCAACACATTGATATGTACCTAGCGACTGCCAATATGCGACCATCCTCGATTAATGTTCTGCCCTGATTTTAACTGCCAAGAGACATGGTAGATAGTAATATTCAGCATCGGTGTCGACGATCGGAATGTCACGCTTATTAGTCACGTATTTGATAGGAGTTGATATAACTTTCGCAGGGCCGTTGCGTGAATATATAATATAGGAAAGTATAAATGAGCCGAGTCGGTATTGGGCTGGAGGTAGCGAGTCGCTAGGTAGCTAGCTCCGCCGCCGGTTTTCGTTCGCAATGTTGGGCTGTTGGCAGCAAGCTTAAACGCCACTGATGGTCATACCACTTGCTGCGACTATCGTTGCTCGGTACCTGTATGGCTGTGCCCGTATGGTGCCGGCAGGGGATTGTGCCCGACAGAAATAACCGCGTTCGGGTAAGGTGTGAAATATCGCTAAGAGATCGGATGACTTGCTCTCTATTCTATGAAGTTCTAATAATA
>JAPMLY010002292.1:0-12500 GCA_026401115.1 Tetraselmis chui | reverse complement strand
TGCCTCGGGGCACCGAATGGTTGGGTTATTACACAACGATACACGGCCACCATTTTGTGCTTGTGTGTGGACATTACATCCTTATGCACACAACTATGCATTGCTTTAAGTCACGGGAGTGAGTTTTTCAACTAGCAAGTAATCCAACTCATGTTAACGTGCTACAAGCTCCATACAAATAAAGTTTTGGGGGGTTAAACTGAGGGGGGGAACCTAAAACAAACAACACATTTGATCGGAACAACCTAAATTGAAATTTCTATTGACTTTAGTGTCGATATTCTTTGCATGATATATTGAATTTCAAAGAAAGCAGCATAAAAACACCGACATAGAAATGGGAAAGACAAATGGGGCTTAGTGTATCGTTTGACACTATGGTAGCTATTAGATCACTACTTACAACATCAGAGTGCGCTTTTGTTGCCTTCGCACCTTGTTACCGTGTGCGGCATAGGGAAGGTGTGCTGTGGTGCGTCTGCCGCGCTTCATCCGTATGTCTGCCGCGCCTCCTCTCGCCCGGTACGGTGTCCGAGGTACCTGCACATGCGGTCATGTACCACTACCTACCAGGTAGCGGGTAGCGACCGGTGTGCGGGTTGCGGGCGGGTGAGGAATACGGCACATGTACCTGGTGGCGACGAGCCCCTTTTTATTTTGATTAAATAAACTCTAGTAATAATGTGTTGTGTGTAATATCGCTATTCCGAAACATCATTAAAACAAAATCATTCTCGCGAGCCTCTGGTATTTGCAATCCGTTCTTATTCTTCTTGATATCTGAATTCAATCCACATTATGATAATAAAAAAAAAATCAGCACATGAAATACATAACACACTATTATGGGTTTCTTTACATAATAATTGATCGTAAGGAAATGTAAACATGTAAATACACACATCACAATTGCAATACCGCCATTATTGCTTTTCACACCAACTTCTGACCGCGGAAATGCCGGTATGACGATATTAAAGCTTATACGTACCGCCCCGCCACAGCCTTCTCACTCCGCACAGGCTACCGCTACCTCTGTAGCCCGGCGTCACTGTACCGGGAGAAATACGCAGGTGGGGCATCAGGGCATACGGATGCGCGGTGGTGCCGACTCGCCACAGCACACCTTCCGTAGCAGTCCAAATCCGAACACGGCATCAAGGGGGCCATAAAAGCCCGCGATGGCTTCCGTCGGCAGCAACAGAATACCGCTACACAACGATATTTCTAAGGCGGTCGTACAGTGCACTCTGCCCGGAAACAACCCGTCGCGTAGTTACTGGTCGATAAAGAAAACGAAATATCACTGATTCAGTGAGTCACGTTCAGAATTCAAACGCAAGTGCCACCATCCGGGCTCCAGCAGCAGCGACAAGCCCGATAGCTTGACGAGACAGAAGAGAAGGCTCAAACTCTCGCGATGGCTACATCGAAGACTGCTTCCGCCCTGCTCTTGATGATGCTGCTGGTCGTGGCCCTGCCCGGCACTGCCCAAGCTGCACGTGGTCTGCTCCAGGAGCGCGGCGACCGCCCCACTTCACCTCGGACTGACCGTCCCGATACCTACACTACCGAGGATGACTGCGTGGAGGCCAAATTCGAGTGGGACGCCGAAAATGAAGCTTGCGTTGGCAGGCACCCTCGCGTAGACGGTCGCGGCACTGCCGCAGAAGGTCGCCCCCGTCGCGAGCAAAAGCCACAGGGCACCCGCCCCAGCGAAGCTGATGATGCCGACACCAGCGGACGCTCCCTGCTGCAGCGTGATCCCCGCCGCGGCCCCCCTCCCTTTACTTTTACCTCGGAGGTCGAGTGCGTCGAGGCAGGTTTCGTGTGGGACGCAGACTCGCAGAGGTGTATCCCGGAAGCAATCAAAGACGACGTCGAGCAGCCCTTCCAGTACGTCACCGAGGAGGCCTGTCTGGCAGCTGACTTTGAGTGGGACGGCGAGCATGGCGCCTGTGTCGGAAGCTTCCCACCGACAGACGGTCATCGACCTCGTCGCCAGCAGCCGCCACAGGGCTCTCGCCCCAGCAACGCTGCCGATAATGGGCGCTCACTGCTGCAGCGCGACTCCCGCCGCGGTCCCCCTCCCTTTACCTACACCAGTGAGGCCGACTGCGTCGAGGGAGGCTTTGTGTGGGAGGCAGACTCGCAGAGATGCATCCCGGAAGACATCAAGGAAGGCGTCGAGCAGCCCTTCCAGTACGTCACCGAGGAGGCCTGTGTGGCGGCTGGGTTTGAGTGGGTCGCTGAGTACGGTGCCTGTGTCGGAAGGTCCGCACCGGCAGACGGTCACGGTCCGCCTCGTCGCCAGGAGCCGCCACAGGGCTCTCGCCCCAGCAACGCTGCCGACAATGGGCGCTCACTGCTGCAGCGCGACTCCCGCCGCGGTCCCCCTCCCTTTACCTTTAACACCGAGGTCGACTGTGTCGAGGGAGGCTTCGTGTGGGAGGCAGTCTCGCAGAGGTGCATTCCAGAAGACATCAAGGAAGGCGTCGACCAGCCCTTCCAGTACGCGACTGAGGAAGAGTGTGTGGCGGCTGAGTTTGAGTGGGACGCCGAGCATGACGCATGCGTCGGAAAGCGCCCACCTCGCGAATCCACTGACGGCAGCAGCACTACTGGTCGTCGCCCACCGATGAGGCAGGGCCGCGGTGGTCGCTCACTGCTGAAGTACTATAGCCATTAACTGTGGTTGAGCCCATCTGGCAACGCAAGACAACACCGTTTGAAGTTTCCAAGCCAGATAATTTTGAGTCCATTTCCTGGCGCCAAATTTATCACCTATGCAGTAGGATTTTCGAGAGAGTGGCTTCACCTCATCAGTGCTCGCATGGATAGGTGGCCGCAGTCATCAGCATTGCGTAGTTTATCTTTACTAGATACTCCACAACCCGAACTGCACGACTACTGTAACTCCAGCGCCGAAACCTGGCTGATGTACCACTACACTGCCACTTCCATTGAGTCAAAATGTATGCGCTTAGTGCTCGATAACGCACTTATGAGCCCGCATCAACTTTGGCTGCATCCAGTCCGCCATTTCAGGAAAATACAAAATACCCAGCTGCCAGATGAGCACTCGTCCGCGGCAGACTATTTTCGGATTTGTGACCGTCTGGCGATGTCTTGGTATTTTAAGTTTGATTCGAGGCTCATGCTCTATGCTAATCAACACATTGATATGGACCTAGCGACTGCCAATATGCGACTATCCTCGATTAATGTTCTGCCCTGATTTTAACTGCCAAGAGACAGGGTAGATAGTAATACTCAGCATCGGTGTCGACGATGGGAATGTCACGCTTATTGGTCACGTATTTGATAGGAGTTGATGTAACTTTCGTAGGGCCGTTGCGTGACTATATTAGATAGGAAAATGAGCCGAGTCAGTATTGGGCTGGAGGCCACGGGATGCGAGTCGCTAGGTAGCTAGCTCCGCCGCCGGTTTTCGTTCGCAATGTTGGGCTGTTGGCAGCAAGCTTAAACGCCACTGATGGTCAGACCACTTGCTGCGACTATCGCTGCTTGGCACCTGTATGGCTGTGCCCGTATGGTGCCGGCAGGGGATTGTGCCCGACAGAAATAACCGCGTTCGGGTGTGAAATATCGCTAAGAGATCGGATGACTTGATCTCTATTCTATGAAGTTCTAATAATAATATTCCTGGGTGCACTGCGATCGGACGACTTGCTGCCTTTGTCACCCTTCCTCTTTTTTCGGGAACGATGCCATATACTCAGCCCATCCTGTCCTATTACAATAATTTGATAAAATGTGTGTGTGTGTGTGTGTGTGTGTGTGTGTGTGTGTGTGTGTGTGTGTGCTTACGTGAGAGAGAGACTGTTTACGTGTGTATGTGTGTGTGCTTACGTGAGAGAGAGAGACTGTTTACGTGTGTATGTGCGTGTGCCTGTATGTATGTCTTTGTGTTTACGCGGCAAAGAGAGAAAGAGTGCGTTTATTTGATTGGAATCTATATTACAACTATGGGCCTCTATGGGTTGTTTTATTGATTGCAAAACTACACAGTGAGAGACACACAGTGTGTGTGTGTGTGTGTGTGTGTGTGTGTGTGTGTGTGTGTGTGTGTGTGTGTGTGTGTGTGTGTGTGTGTGTGTGTGTGTGTGTGTGTGTGTGTGTGTGTGTGTGTATGTGTGTGTGTGTGTGTGTGTGTGTGTGTGTGTGTGTGTGTGTGTGTGTGTGTGTGTGTGTGTGTGTGTGTGTGTGTGTGTGTGTAAGATTATAATAAAATACCGAGACCCAAGTCACAATACACAGATCTAGTCCTACAATAGGTAGTCAGGCTATTCCGCTCACAACCGGCGGTTTCATTTTTCTTTTGCATAGACACATGCTAAGGTACCCCATGATGTGTTACCATTGCTTCATTTTCACACTTTCAATGCTCTTTGTTTCGTTTCTGTTGCGAGACATGGTTTTGTGTGATAATCAAGTTGCTACACAGCAATGTTGGTGAAGTAGCATCGTGATAGTACGGCTGTGACTCAGCACTATAAGATGATAAGCCAATCAACAATAGAGAGGATTAGGTTGCTGATGGTGGCAAGTTGCTGAGCGTTAGATATCATCTAAAGGCTCAGAATATACGTTGGCGTGTGCTCACCACAAGGTGAGTGCGTGTCCTGTGATAGGCAAGTGCTAGGCACTTGCTGAGGGTGAGATGACATGCAGTGTCACTCACCGAGTGTAAGCATTCCTTATTGCCCCCTCAACTTTGACAGGTTATGGGCCCTCTAGCTGCTAGTTGTTGGAGTCATTTGTCTTGACTGGAACCTAGAGCTTGCTTCTCGAAGAGTGGTAGACCTTTGTGGTGTCGCACGATACGTGAGGTGCGGCTGGCTCACAAAGTGGCTGGCTCTTGCTTGTGTTTGTAGCTTTACTTCGATACCCGGCTGGTAGCGACTTGTTTGTGTCGCTTGGAGCCGGCTTGAACCCCCGAACGCCGACTCGTGTGACGTGAAGATCGGCTTGCTTTTCTTTGTTATAGCTTGGCGCTTTCTGGAATTTTATTCGCTTCCGGAGCTTGTCACCCGCCAGTTTCTTTTCTCGTGAAAGCCGATAGTGGTCCGGCTGAATTTTTGGAAAGGCATCTTACCACAAGTGTACTAGCACTCTTGTACGACGTCACTTGACCGACCTTCTGAGACTCGTTTCTGATTGCCTTGGCTGTATAGACTCCGGGAGTACAATTGCGTCGTCGGTCAGCCCTTTGTCGTCTCCTTTTCTGAGCCGTGTTGCCCGCCTCTTCACCGGTACTTGGTGCTTTTCTTGTTGGCATTATTCCTGATTTTCTGGTTCTCTTGCGAGCGCATCCGACGTACCTGATATGGACTCCGTGAAACTACCCAAGTTCAGTGGGGAGAGACGAGATTTTGACGTGTGGAAGAAACGTTTTCGTGCATTTGGCTTGATGCAAAAGTGGGCTCCGGCTTTGTCGTCGGATGGTGCCGCTTCCTCTCAACAACAAGTCGACATGTACTCCACATTGATTCTTGCGCTGCCGGAGGACGACCTTTCCATTATCGAGAATGTTAGCGAGGATGACAAGACCTGCGGCCACACTGCGTGGACTGCGTTAGTCAATCATTATGAGGACGATGGTATTTACCGGTGTACGGAACTATTGCAGGACTTGGAGACGCCGCAAGCGGACGGCGAGAGCGGCATTCAATATCTGAACCGGTTAGTTCGACTGCAACGACAGCTTGCCCGAGTTGGGGACGTCGTCCACGACCGGCGTATCATCATGTACTTGGTGAAGGGCCTGCGCAGCGAATACCACTCCATCACCGACACGTGGGACGTACACGACCTCAGCATGGATGCCGTCAAGCGTGATCTTCGTCAAAAGGGCATGCGCATCGAGAGTCGTGCGCAATCACATTCAACGGAGCCCCCAACGCCTACGGCTTTTGCAGCGTCTCATGATGACTCAACGACTGAACTTTTGAAGCGGCAAGTCTCCGAGCTCCAAGACCAACTGAAATCTCTTCAAGGAGCTGCGACTACTCGTCGTACCTCATATGGCAGAGGCGGAGCGAGAATTTTTCGTGGTGTTTGCTATGGCTGTGGTAAGAAGGGCCATCGCAGGTCCGAGTGCCCCGTCAACAACACCGGAGGTAACTCTGCGCAAATGGACTCCCCGGTTGCTTTTCCGGCGGTCATGGACGTGACAGCCACCCCTGCGAGGCCATTCTCCGAGGCTCGACACATGTTCGAGCGCGATGGGGAAACGTGGATGTGGTTGGCCGACAGCGGCGCCAGCCATCACATGACTAGTGTGCGCCGTGACTTCTGTGAGTATCGAGCGCTCACCGACCGGCTTTGGGTGAAGGGTATCAGCGCCCGCGCTGTTGGAGTGGGCTCGGTCCGAATCATTGTGAAGGCTGAAGATGGAGAGGAGATTCCTGCCACGCTAAAGAATGTGCTCCACGTTCCTGAGCTATCCCGTCGTGCGTCGTGGTCTTACCATCGACTTTTCAGCCTCACCCAAGCTCGGCGACAAGGTCATTCTGTGGTGTTAGCTGATCCCGTGGACCACCTTCGTCTTCATGCCGGTCATGGTGGTGGCGTGGTGGTTCCGTTGGAGCGCGCGCATTTATTGGTGTGGTTGCCGGCGCGGGTTGCTTCGTCGAATCCTACCGCTTCGGTCGCCACTGCGCCATCGGAAAAACGGTTGTGGCATTCCCGACTCGGTCACCTTGGCGAGTCGCAATTGGACGGGCTCTTGGCCACTCAGGTGGAGGGCGTGGCGTTTTCTGCGTCGGAGAAGTTGGGCTTCTGTGAGACGTGTGCTGTGTGTAAGTCGCACGTCCGCCGTATCTCTCGTGAGCCGGCTGACCGGAACGTTGGTGTCTTTGAGGTCCTCGGCTTAGACTTCTGCGGTCCTATGAGTGTTCCATCCTTGGGAGGACGGCGGTACAGCTTGTGTGCGGTTGATTTCCGGAGCCGTTTCATGCTGCATGATGCGGTCCGCTCCAAGGATGAGGCTCCCGCCTCGTTCCGTCGCATGTTGACTACCATCCGTTCTCTGGGGCACACGGTTCGTCGTCTTCGGGTGGACAATGACACGGTGTTCTTAGGTGCTGCCTTCCGAAACCTCTTGGATGAGTTCAACATCGCTGTGGAGATCACTGCCCCTTACGCGCATTGGCAGCATGGCCGTATTGAGCGGCAGTGGGGGACGGTGGTCCCGATGGCGCAGTCAATGATCCGGCAAGCCGCGCTGCCTAAATCGTATTGGGCTTTAGCGATGGCCGCTGCGGTGCATGTCCGCAATCGTGTGCATAGTAGCGGAGCCGGCGGTGTACCTTTCACCTTGGCGACCGGTAGACGAGCTGATCTGAGCTCCATGCGGGTCTTCGGCTGTCCGGCCTATGTCCACGTTGACAAGTCTCAACGCCGCAAACTTGACGATCGCGCGTGGAAGGGTGTCTTTGTGGGCTATGCTTCCGAATCCCCTGCGTGGTTGGTGTACAATCCTGCTACTCGTCGGGTGGTGAGCAGCCGCAACGTGGTGTTCGATGAGGCTGCAGTCCTCTCCATGGGGGAGAGCAATGCGGAGCAACGCAATGATGATGAAGAGGACAGCATCCCGCGCACCATGTGTAGCGAAGAACCGGATACACCTTCGGGGGAGTCGCCGCTACGGGAGTCGCGGCAGCATTCCGGGTCGACGGAAGAGGAACGGGACATGCATTCGGGGGAGACTCCACGTGCAAGGTATAATCTTCGATCCACTGCTGCACCACAGCAATGCGTACCCAGTCCAAGGTATAATCTCCGTTCAGCGGGCGCTTCGGGAGATGGATGGACTGCGGGAAGTGCCGCAGCTATTAAGTCAGCCAGCAGCCCGACCGTTCAAGAGCCGGTGTCATACAAGCAAGCGCTGAGGAGTCCCCAATCGGGGGAGTGGGAGGCAGCTATCAAGAGCGAGTACGACTCACTTGTATCTCGGAAAACCTGGACATTGGTCCCTTGTCCTGCCGGTCGCAAACTCGTAGATTCCAAGTGGGTGTTCAAGCTGAAGCGCGATGCCAATGGACAGATTGCAAGGTACAAAGCAAGACTTGTGGCTCGCGGGTTTACTCAGGAGAAGGGTGTGGACTACCACGAGACCTTCGCTCCCACAGTGAGGGTGATTTCTATTCGAACGTTGCTCGCGCTTGCTGCTTATAATGATTGGGAGGTGGAGCAGCTTGATGTGGTGACGGCATTTTTGGAGGCCGATATCGAGGAGGAAATCTACATGAGGCAGCCGGAAGGATTCCGTCACTTCGACATCAATGGAGAGGAGCGAGTGTGCTTGTTGAAGAAATCATTGTATGGCCTCAAGCAAGCTCCAAGGAACTGGAATAAGACCATCACAGCATGGCTAGAGGAGTATGGCTTTACCCAATCCAAGGTGGATCCCGGCATTTACGTCTTCATCAAGGAGGGTGAGCTTTATGTCTTGGCGTTGTACGTGGACGACAGCATCATCGTCGGACCAGCGGGTAGCTTCATCGTTGGGTTCAAGTCGGCTTTCGGCGAAAGGTTCAACGTGCAAGACCTCGGTCCAGTGTCTTGGTTGCTTGGCATGACTGTCGAGCGTGATCGTGGCAGCCGCACCATCAGGATTGGACAACAGCAATACGTCTTAGATATGTTGGAGCGCTTCAACATGATGGGCTGCAAGCCAGTGGGCTCACCTATGGCAGTCGATGCTTTGAGCAATTGTGTGGAGACGTCGACATCAAGGTTGCCTCCCGGTCTAGTGCCGTACCAAAGCTTGATCGGCAGCTTGTTGTACGCTTCCGTAAGCACACGGCCCGACATCACCATGGCTGTTAGCCACCTTAGTAGGTACATGTCCGACCCCTCTCAGTCACATTGGGAGCAAGCCAAGAGGGTGCTTCGCTACCTCAAGGGGACCGCAGAGTCGGTGTTGATGTACGGTGGCGCACCCTCATCAAAGCTGGTAGGATGGTCAGATTCTGACTACGCGAGTGATGTTGGCGAGCGGCGCTCTCGCACGGGGTATGTGTTCATGCTCAACGGTGCAGCGGTGAGTTGGAAAAGCCAGCGGCAACAAACTGTGGCGTTGTCGACAGCGGAGGCAGAGTATATGGCGCTGACTGCGGCCACTCAGGAGGCGATGTTTTTGAAGCAACTACTCCACGAGTTTCACCAAGACTCCGGGTCTCCCATCACAATTCACGAGGACAATCAGAGTTGTATTGCACTCAGCAAGAATAGCATGACGACCGGACGCAGCAAACACATGGACGTGAGGTACCACTTCTGTCGGGAGAAGGTGGAGAGCGGAGACATCGAGGTGCAATATTGTGCGACGGAGAACATGCTTGCTGATGTGCTTACCAAGCCATTAGTGAGTGCAAGGCATAGCAAGTTGTGCAATGCCATCATGGGATTGTCTGCGTAGCAAGGGGGAGTGTTGCGAGACATGGTTTTGTGTGATAATCAAGTTGCTACACAGCAATGTTGGTGAAGTAGCATCGTGATAGTACGGCTGTGACTCAGCACTATAAGATGATAAGCCAATCAACAATAGAGAGGATTAGGTTGCTGATGGTGGCAAGTTGCTGAGCGTTAGATATCATCTAAAGGCTCAGAATATACGTTGGCGTGTGCTCACCACAAGGTGAGTGCGTGCCCTGTGATAGGCAAGTGCTAGGCACTTGCTGAGGGTGAGATGACATGCAGTGTCACTCACCGAGTGTAAGCATTCCTTATTGCCCCCTCAACTTTGACAGTTTCACATATTGACTAGTTCCAAAACCATCGAAATGCCTTGCGAGCAAGTTTTACATAAGAAGCGATGCAGGTGCTCCAAGATATGTACGACGGACAAGTACATGACACAACGACACTCGCACAGTCATAACATGCACAATAACTACATGAACAACGTCGGAATCTCCCAAAGGCACCCTATCGGAAATCGATCTTCGTGATATGTGTGTTCGCCTGTGTGTGTGTGTGTGTGTGTGTGTGTGTGTGTGTGTGTTTGTGTGTGCGTGTGCGTGTGTGTGTGTGTGTGTGTGCGTATGTGTGTGTGCGTCTGTGTGTGTGTGTGTGTGTGTGTGTGTGTGTGTGTGTTTGCGTCTACAAATGTATGTATTTGTGTTTGTGCATGAACTCAGCCGCTTCTGTGTCTGGTGTCTCTATGTGTCTGTGAGTGTGTGTCTGCGTTTGTGAGTGTGTATATGCCTGTGCGGTTGCTTGCGGTTTTAAGTGTGTGTTTGTGCCTGTGTCTTTATGTGTCCGTGTGTGTGTGAGAGAGAGTGTTTTCTTGAACTTCATGTGTGTCTCCCTGAGTGTATGCAAGCTTGAGTTTATCTGCGAGTTTATCTCCATGTGTATGTGTGAGTGAGTGTGTGTGTGTGTATGTGTGTGTGTGTCTGTGTATGTGTGTGTGTGTGTGTGTGCGTGTGTGTGTGTGTGTGTGCTTCTGCGCATCCCGGTATGTGTTTGTCTCAACGAACATTTAGTTTTTCTGTTAATGTATATGCATATGTGTGTGTGTGTGTGTGTGTGTGTGTGTGTGTGTGTGTGTGTGTGTGTGTGTGTGTGTGTGTGCGTGCGTGTGTGTATGTGCGTTTGTCTCGACACATCTCGCATTCTTGCACAACTCCACACGCATACTGTCCAATGGCTGCATCACCTCCTACGCATATACCGCATCAAGTCCCGCACGACCTCCCGCCGCGCATCCGCACATTGCCCCCTCGCACGACCCTGAATGCACACAACCTTCGCCTCTAATTGCACCCTCCCCGGGGGGGAGTAAAACCCCCGAACACCCTTGGAGAGGTTGGATTAGGTGGTTAACGGTCTAGCCCTGACTTGTAAGTTCCCTGTATGGCATAGTTGGGAGGGCCCAGAGACAGCAGCCGACGCATCCGGCTTTTGGTGAAAAACCGGCGCATACGGTACATGTTGTAAACAATTTCAATTTCAATTTCAATATGTGCGTTTGTGCGTGTGTGTGTGCGTGCGTGTGTATATTTATGTGCATCTGCTCACCCGCCTGTCTCTCTCTCTGTGTGTGGGTGTGTGCGTATTTATGA
This sequence comes from Tetraselmis chui, assembly GCA_026401115.1. Classification (NCBI taxonomy): domain Eukaryota; kingdom Viridiplantae; phylum Chlorophyta; class Chlorodendrophyceae; order Chlorodendrales; family Chlorodendraceae; genus Tetraselmis; species Tetraselmis chui. The sequence continues at coordinate 1,404 of JAPMLY010002292.1, read as the reverse complement.
ATGTGTGCATATGCTCAGCCGCTGATGTGTGTGTGTGTGTGTATGTGTGTGTGTTTGTGTGTTCGTGTGCGTTGCGTACACGATGCGTGTGGGTGTGAGCCTGAATTTAAGTCTGCGGCTGCGTATGTATGTGTGTCTTCCTGTGTGTGTGTGTTTGTGTGTGTGTGTGTGTGTGTGTGTGTGTGTGTGTGTGTGTGTGAATGCGTGTGTGTATGTGCATATGTGTGTGTGCGTACACGATGTGTGTCTCCATGTGTGGGTGTGAGCCTGAGTTTGAGTCTGTGACTGTGACTGTGACTCTGCTTTTGTGTGTGTGTTTGTGTGTATGTGTGTATGTGTGTGTGTGTGTGTGTGTGTGTGTGTGTGTGTGTTTGCTCTGTATCTCCCTGGATGTGTTTGGGGGGGTGTATATGTGTGTATGTGTGTGCATCTGCTTAACCGCCTATCTGTCTCTCTCTCTCTATGCTTAGCCGCTACCAGTGTGTGTGTGTGTGTATGTGTGCGCGTGTGTGTATGTGCGTGTGTGCGTGTGAGCGTGTGTGTGTTTGTGTGTGTGTGTGTGTGTGTGTGTGTGTGTGTGTGTGTACTTGTGTGCACCTGCTCCCCCGCCTGTCTCTGAGTGTGTATGTGTGTGTGTGTGTGTGTGTGTGTGTGTGTGTGTGTGTGTATCTATGAATGTGTGCATATGCTCAGCCGCTGATGTGTTTGTGTGTGTGTGTGTGTGTGTGTGTGTGTGTGTCTGTGTTTGTGTGCGTTTGCGTACACGATGCGTGTGGGTGTGAGCCTGAGTTTAAGTCTGTGGCTGTGTATATATGTTTGTGTATGTGTTTGTTTGTGTGTGGCTGCGCGTGTCTCTGTTCCTCCCTGGATGTGTGTGGGGGGGTGCATGTTCATGTGTGTGTATGTATGTGCATTTGGTCACCCGTCTGTCTGTCTCTCCATGTGTGTGTCTGTGTGTGCGTGTATGTGTGTGTGTGTATGTGCGTGTGTGCGTGTGAGTGTGTGTGTGAGTGTGTGTGTGTGTGTGTGTGTGTGTGTGTGTACTTGTGTGCATCTGCTCCCCCGCCTGTCTCTCTCTCTCTCTCTCTCTCTGTGGGTGTGTGTGTATCTATGAATGTGTGCATATGCTCAGCCGCTGATGTGTGTGTGTGTGTGTGTGTGTGTGTGTGTGTGTGTGTGTGTGTGTGTGTGTGTGTGTGTGTGTCCTTTTGTGCGTTTGGGTACACGATGCGTGTGGGTGTGAGCCTGAGTTTAAGTCTGTGGCTGTGTAAATATATGTGTGTGTGTGTTTTTGTTTTTGTGTGTGGCTGTGTGTGTGTCTGTGACTCCCTGGATGTGTGTGGGGGGTGCATAATTGTGTGTGTGTGTGTGTGTGTGTGTCTGTGTGTGCGTGTGTGTGTGTGT
>JAPMLY010002291.1:0-54113 GCA_026401115.1 Tetraselmis chui | reverse complement strand
CGGTGAACGTCGCGTCCGAGCCGACCTCCGGAAGGATCAGGCATGGCGCGGAAATGAGCCGTAACTTGAGAGTCTCGAAGGCTTCCAAACAGGCAGGCGTCAGCGTAACCTTCTGTGGCTGGGACTTCCGCAGTAAGTCCGTCAATGGAGCCGTAAGGTCGCTAAAATGGTGTATAAATCTCGCATAGAAGTTGCAGAACTGTACGAAACTGCGAACCTCCTTCTGCGTCTTGGGCACTGGCCAGTCTGCAACGGCCTCGACTTTCTTTGTGGAAACCGAAATTTTTCCGGCTGACACAGTGTAGCCCAGATACTCCATTTCTTGCAATCCGAAGAAGCATTTCTTAAGGCGTAATTTCAGCCCTTCCTCCTTGAATCGCTGTAGCACTAGACGCAGGTGCTCCAGGTGCTCTTCCAGGGTTCGACTGTAGACACAGACGTCATCAAGGTAGACTGTCACGAACTTGTGTAAAAAGTCGCGAAGTATGTCGTTCATCATCCTCTGAAATGTAGCTGGTGCGTTACACAGCCCAAACGGCATGGCGACCCATTCCATTAAGCCATCAGGGGTCTGAAAAGCCGTCTTGTGAACGTCCTGATCACGCACTCGAACTTGCCAGAATCCAGAAGCGAGGTCGAGGTGTGTGTAAAAGTTCGCGTCCTTAAGTTCGTCCAGTGTGTCGTCCACACGCGGTAGCGGGTAAGCATCTTTACGCGTAACCTCGTTAAGACCACGGTAGTCAATGCACAGACGTAGCGAGCCATCAGCTTTTCGCACAAAAAGAATTGGCGAGCCGAACTCACTGTAGCTGGGACGGACCAGACCAGCGTCCACTGCGTCTTTGAGCTGTCGATTAAGCTCAGCGCGCTCTGCGGGTGACAATCTGTTCAGACGTTGACGTCGCATCGGGCCAATTGTTTCAATGGGATGATCCCACTGTCGGCTTACAGGTGGAGAGTCGACAGGTTGCAGTAACTCCGGGAAGTCATCAAAGAGTAAAGACCGGAAGTTATCACGTTGTTCTGCTGTTAGTTCCTCTCCAGTGTGAAAGTCTGTCGTTTGTTCAGCGACTGACGTAAGTTCAATGACGTAAAAATCAGCATGACGTCCTCTGCTGCGGCGCGTCTTGCGCATAAGCTTCTGAACTTTCGTAGACGACAGGAGTAGACACTCAGGGCGTCGTTCCTCGAGTGTAGTCTCCACAGCTGTGCCGTCCATTAGTGTAAAAATTCTGGTTGTACCAAATTGTAAAGAGGCCTGTTCGTCATCAAGCCATGGTAAACCCAGGATTAAATCAGCTGTGCGTAAATCACGTAAGACATAAAAAGTCCGGTGAAACTCGTGTCGAGCCAGCTCAAAAGTGACGTCGCAGACTGTCGTAGAAGTCACTCGTTGTCCATTAGCGAGTCGAACTGGGGTTTTACTTGGCAGACTTCCGAGTCTGTAAAGCAAAGCGTCGTACAAAGTCCTCTGACACAAAATCAAGTGTCGCAGCACAGTCCACTAATCCAGAAATTTGGTGTCCGCCATCAGGAGTTTTCACAGTCAGCTCAGTTCGAATTAACGGGCGAGCTTCCGTGAGGTCAGTCAGTAGGGCTGTAGCTGTCGAAGAAAATTGTCGCAGCGTAGCGATGGACTGTTCCGAGTCGTCTGTTGGTACAGGTACCGAGTCGGGTTGATCAGGTGCTGTAGGTTCTGGTGAGTCGTTAAACGCACAATCTGCGTCGACTAACCACAGCTGTACAGGCCAAGGGGCTGGAGCAACCACCTCCTGATTGCGCTGGGTTCTCCAGTGACTGACGTGTAAAAAGCTGTGTCCTTGCTGGGAATTCTTGATAGAGTTTCCAGTGCTTAGTCACCTGAGTAAATTTCGCCCACTTCGGTAGTACAAATACAGCCATCGTAGATGTCGGAGATGTTCGACGACAATCCTCAAAATGCTGCGCAATCTGCTCAGCTAACTCCCAGGGTGGGTTGATGAACACCCTCTCTCCTGTTAAGTCTCTGTCTAGAATCGAGTCACTCGGCGAACAGTGAGGTAAGTCACCGTGCGAGTTAAGACCTTCATCATCAGCACATCCCTCCAACGTGAAGTTGAATCGTGCATGCAGAGGGTCAAAGACTGAGTCAACCAGTTTCCAATCAACTGAACGTCTGGTTACAGGTTTACGACTCTGTCTCTGCTTAGTCTGACGACGACGACCTGCTACTTGCGTTACAGGTGTCGCAACTGTAGTCGATGGAGATGTCGAAGGTGTTTCGACGACCTCTGTCGCTAACAGTGTCTCAGAATGAACAGTAGATGTAGCCGGCTGCTCCAGTTCATTTGTAGAACAGCCTTGCCACCATCATTGCTTCTTAGGTTGCATTGGTGCCTTGCCCTTGAACTCCGGGCATTGGAACAAACGGTGTCCCTTCTTGTGGCACTTGAAGCAAAGTCCCTCGTCCATGTGTCGCTTACGCTCCTCAGCTGTCATTGCATTTGCGATTGAATTAAAATCTTCGCGGCCGGATGTCTGACCACGTCCACCATTGTTGCCACCACGACCACCATTGTTACCACCTCCACGTCCACGTCCGCGGCCTCGTCCACGGCCACCCTTGTTACGTTTCCAGACGTTAGAGGCTTCCTCAAAAGGATCTTCAAGGTTGCGCTTGCGAGAGGACTGGGCAGATGCGTGAAGGCTTAGCAAAGCGTCAATTGCGTCATCCTGAATGCATCGCGGAGACAACGTCGAACGTGTGCAAAGTACAATCCGCAAATTCAAGCATCGTTGTATGTTCGCATGGAAATAGCGGCACTATATTGTACCGAGAATTTATTGTGTGACGAGTACAGTCCTGCAACAGTACATTGCAGGACATTGTACAGGTACTCGTTACGGATATCAATTCGTGCTTTTCCACAGGATGGACGTATACTCGTGGGTACGTCGCTACTGCAATATTGTAATGGTGCTGATGCTACAGTACGACCAGTACCTCCCGGTACGTACAGATATGCATAATTAATCTAACCAGCCAGATGACGCGCCAGAACGAGCTCTCCAATGCAGAAGGAGCCGCGTCGTGAAACCCAATGCTAGGCAGGCCGCGTCTCGAGGCGGATGACGACGGTTGAGCAGCACTAACGCCTGACACGTAAGCGTAGCTTGCAGGCGTGACTAGTCTGGGCTAAAACCTATTTAAGCCCAGTGCAGTAGAGGGAGGTGACAGAACCTTTTAACAATTCCTTTGTTCATTTACAACATCTACTGCCCAAGTACAGCAGTGAAACATCTTTCTTCAATTGCCTCTCGACAAACTTCAATTGCCATCTTGCAACAACAGAACTAGACAGATTAGAACAGATTTGTGCTAGCGTTTAGCTTTCAGAGGCTAACCGCCACACTGGTTTCGGAGCTCTTTGGTCGACGCACGCTTTCGTTGCTCGTTGATCTGCTCGACGTTGTTTGCTTGAGTTGAGATGGCTTCTCTCGGAGCTGGACATTACGTGGTTTTAGTAATTCACGTCGGAGGAACTAAATCGTCGGATTTGAAGTTGGTGTTTCAGCGTGAGCCTCGTTCTGGTAAAACTTGGTTCCCAGCTGGCTCTGTCTTACCTAACGAAGAGCCTGTCGACGCTGCTATTCGCGAGTTACACGAGGAGACCGGTCTTGTTTTGACACCGGATGATTTGACGCTGTTGAGTGGTGAACCTGTTAACGTTACGCTACCTCAAGGACGACAGCTTGTCTACGTGTACTCGGCTTCTATTCCTGTCCTGTTTGCTACGAACAACTTACGTACACCTGCTCAGGTCGAGCAGGCTGTTTTGGCACAGTCGACAGTTAATCCGGATGGCACCTACGTCGTCCCGGAAACCATCAACATTGACGGTCTGACACTTACGCCCTCACAGAAGGGGTTACTTCGTGCTGAGAAGCACAAGAGTGAATTACTTCACTTTGGTTACGTGACACAGTGGGAATCTTTTTATCGAGCAATTACACAACATGTTCCAGTCATGCAAGACGACACGTCTATCCCGAGGCAGTTCCACATGTACACCCGGTTTACGACGGTCGACTCTGGTTCTGTATGGCTACTGATTCTCGGACACATTAATCGACTGACTGGTGTAGGACCTACTGATTTACGAGTGGGAAGGCCGATGCCTACCCACAACTTGGCTGGACTGTCTGTGACACTTACGGAGACTCAGCGTAAGGCAGCTATTACTTCACCGTACCAGAATGGTCAAGACCCACCTGTACTAGAGGATTGGCTCGAAGCACAGCCTCAGCGTTTTATAATGCTAGGGATTGCTGCTGACTCGTACGATGCAGTGTTCTGGGTTACTTCACAGTTTTCTGGACACCTAGGTGGGTGGTGGTTGAACCGGAAAAATCGGCCTCCAATTCCATCTACGTACAACGAGCTTGTTGCGGAGATACGCAAGTCGACGTTTCTTCCGAACATTCAGGACGACGCAATTAACGCTTTGCTAAGCTTTACGCAGAGCAACACGATGAGTTACGCGCTTTTTACTAAGAAGTACAACGACTACTTACGTCGTTCTCGTCAAGACCTGACAGCTGAAGTACAGTGTGTACGCTTCATTACTGGCCTTGCAAACGTGGACCTCCAGAGACTGGCGAGATCACACCGAGCTCAACAAGGTTACCAGATTACACTCGTGGAGCTACAAAACTTTTTGAATGACATCGTGACAGACTCGCCGGAACTAGGCAATGCAAGGTCTGCTGCTGGACCATCTGCCCAGCCCACACGCAAGCGCAACCTTGAAGACCCTTTCGAGGAAGCCTCTAACGTCTGGAAACGTAACAAAGGTGGCCGTGGACGTGGCCGCGGACGTGGACGTGGAGGTAGTAACAATGGTGGTCGTGGTGGTAACAATGGTGGACGTGGTCAGACATCCGGCCGCGAAGATTTTAATTCAATCGCAAATGCAATGACAGCTGAGGAGCGTAAGCGACACATGGACGAGGGACTTTGCTTCAAGTGCCACAAGAAGGGACACCGTTTGTTCCAATGCCCGGAGTTCAAGGGCAAGGCACCGATGCAACCTAAGAAACAATGATGGTGGCAAGGCTGTTCTACAAATGAACTGGAGCAGCCGGCTACATCTACTGTTCATTCTGAGACACTGTTAGCGACAGAGGTCGTCGAAACACCTTCGACATCTCCATCGACTACAGTTGCGACTCCTGTAACGCAAGTAGCAGGTCGTCGTCGTCAGACTAAGCAGAGACAGAGTCGTAAACCTGTAACCAGACGTTCAGTTGATTGGAAACTGGTTGACTCAGTCTTTGACCCTCTGCATGCACGATTCAACTTCACGTTGGAGGGATGTGCTGATGATGAAGGTCTTAACTCGCACGGTGACTTACCTCACTGTTCGCCGAGTGACTCGATTCTAGACAGAGACTTAACAGGAGAGAGGGTGTTCATCAACCCACCCTGGGAGTTAGCTGAGCAGATTGCGCAGCATTTTGAGGATTGTCGTCGAACATCTCCGACATCTACGATGGCTGTATTTGTACTACCGAAGTGGGCGAAATTTACTCAGGTGACTAAGCACTGGAAACTCTATCAAGAATTCCCAGCAAGGACACAGCTTTTTACACGTCAGTCACTGGAGAACCCAGCGAATCAGGAGGTGGTTGCTCCAGCCCCTTGGCCTGTACAGCTGTGGTTAGTCGACGCAGATTGTGCGTTTAACGACTCACCAAAACCTACAGCACCTGATCAACCCGACTCGGTACCTGTACCAACAGACGACTCGGAACCTTCCATCGCTACGCTGCGACATTTTTCTTCGCCAGCTACAGCCCTACTGACTGACCTCACGGAAGCTCGCCCGTTAATTCGAACTGAGCTGACTGTGAAAACTCCTGATGGCGGACACCAAATTTCTGGATTAGTGGACTGCGCTGCGACACTTGATTTTGTGTCAGAGGACTTTGTACGACGCTTTGCTTTACAGACTCGGAAGTCTCCAAGTAAGACTCCAGTTCGACTCGCTAACGGACAACGAGTGACTTCTACGACAGTCTGTGACGTCACTTTTGAGCTGGCTCGACACGAGTTTAAACGGACTTTCAACGTCTTACGTGATTTACGCACAGCTGATTTAATCCTGGGTTTACCATGGCTTGATGACGAACAGGCCTCTTTACAATTTGGTACAACCAGAATTTTTACACTAATGGACGGCACAGCAGTGGAGACTACACTTGAGGAACGACGCCCTGAGTGTCTACTCCTGTCATCTACGAAAGTTCAGAAGCTTATGCGCAAGACGCGCCGCAGCAGGGGACGTCATGCTGATTTTTACGTCATTGAACTTACGTCAGTCGCTGAACACACGACAGACTTTCACACTGGAGAGGAACTAACAGCAGAACAACATGACAACTTCCGGTCTTTACTCTTTGATGACTTCCCGGAGTTATTGCAACCTGTCGACTCTCCACCTGTAAGCCGACAGTGGGATCATCCCATTGAAACAATTGGCCCGATGCGACGTCAACGTCTGAACAGATTGTCACCCGCAGAGCGCGCTGAGCTTAATCGACAGCTCAAAGACGCAGTGGACGCTGGTCTGGTCCGTCCTAGCTACAGTGAGTTCGGCTCGCCAATTCTTTTTGTGCGAAAAGCTGATGGCTCGCTACGTCTGTGCATTGACTACCGTGGTCTTAACGAGGTTACGCGTAAAGATGCTTATCCGCTACCGCGTGTGGACGACACACTGGACGAACTTAAGGACGCGAACTTTTACACACACCTCGACCTCGCTTCTGGATTCTGGCAAGTTCGAGTGCGTGATCAGGACGTTCACAAGACGGCTTTTCAGACCCCTGATGGCTTAATGGAATGGGTCGCCATGCCGTTTGGGCTGTGTAACGCACCAGCTACATTTCAGAGGATGATGAACGACATACTTCGCGACTTTTTACACAAGTTCGTGACAGTCTACCTTGATGACGTCTGTGTCTACAGTCGAACCCTGGAAGAGCACCTGGAGCACCTACGTCTAGTGCTACAGCGATTCAAGGAGGAAGGGCTGAAATTACGCCTTAAGAAATGCTTCTTCGGATTGCAAGAAATGGAGTATCTGGGCTACACTGTGTCAGCCGGAAAAATTTCGGTTTCCACAAAGAAAGTCGAGGCCGTTGCAGACTGGCCAGTGCCCAAGACGCAGAAGGAGGTTCGCAGTTTCGTACAGTTCTGCAACTTCTATGCGAGATTTATACACCATTTTAGCGACCTTACGGCTCCATTGACGGACTTACTGCGGAAGTCCCAGCCACAGAAGGTTACGCTGACGCCTGCCTGTTTGGAAGCCTTTGAGACTCTCAAGTTACGGCTCATTTCCGCGCCATGCCTGATCCTTCCGGAGGTCGGCTCGGACGCGACGTTCACCGTGGCTACAGATGCTTCAACAGTGGGGATTGCAGCAGTCCTGTTGCAAGACCAAGGAGGCGGTCTTCAACCAGTCTCTTACTGGGCGCGTAAGCTGAATCCAGCTGAGCGTGGTAACACTTACTCTGCGTACGACTTAGAAGCTTTGGCCGTATGCGAAGCCGTCAAGCATTGGAGGTGCTATCTTGAAGGCTGTTCTAAGTTCCTTGTCGTAACAGACCACGACACACTGCGGCATCTGCTCAGGCAACCGAACAACAGGCTGAACAAGCGGCAAGCAAGATACCTGCGGGATTTGCAACCGTTTGTGGGCTCGATGACACTTGCATATCGCAAGGGAGCTCTGAACGAAGCCGACCCGTTAAGCCGGCGTCCAGACTTCGTACCTCAGGCCACAGTACCCTTATTTTGGGATGGCGAGGTTCCGTCAGATCGAGAATTACGACGGAAGTCCCAGCTGCTGTTTGAAGACGCACAGTTAAATTCACTGACTGTTAACGCGTTGCAGCTGAGCCCTGAGTTCGCTGATCTCATTCGCGAGGGGTTCTCACGAGATTCGTTTTATGGGGACGATGGTGAGTGGACAAGAGACAGCCGGATAGAAGCCAGAGACGGGTACTTTTGGCGCCTCAATCGCCTCTGTATTCCACAGAACTCTGAGCTCCGACTGAGATTGATCGCAGAGCTGCACGAAAGTTCGTCAGCCGGTCACAGAGGAGTTGCTAGCACTCTTGCTAAAGCACTCGACAGATTCTGGTGGAAACGAATCCGCCAAGACGTGAAAGATTTTTGTGAACGCTGCGTCGTATGTCGACGAGCAAAGATTCGACCGCAGATGGCCGCGACTCTTTACCCATTGCCTGTTCCACTCAGACCGTGGCACACAGTTGGTCTTGACTACCTGACACACTTGCCTGAGAGCAACGGCTTTAACAGTGTGCTGATTGTAGTAGACCATCTAACTCGAATGGCCCATTTTCTGCCATGCACAGAGTCGATTACTGCCGAAGAAACTGCAACTTTGTTTTTACAGGGAGTCTACCGTTTACATGGACTGCCCCGTGTGCTAATCAGCGACCGCGACCCGAAATTTGTCAGCGCCTTCTGGCAGACCCTTTGGAGACGCCTTGGAACGCGTCTGAACATGTCTACCAGTCGACACCCAGAAACAGACGGACTGACAGAGCGCGTGAACAGCACGTTTCAACAGCTTCTTCGTTGCTTCTGTTGCTATGATGGATCTGATTGGACGACACTTTTACCGCAAGTGGAGTTTGCGTACAATGCTTCGCGTGCACTCGGAATTGAGCACACACCGTTCGAGGCTAACTTTGGTTTTTCCCCTGAGGAGCCTCCTGATCTGCTCTTCAGCATGCGACCATCGATTCCAATTTCGCAAGACGCGACAGAACGGTTGAGATTGTTACAGGAAGTACACAGCCTGGTACGCTCTGTGTTACAGCTACATAAGGATGAGATGCAGGCGCGCACAGAACCGTCAACAGCGCCACACTTCGCTAAGGGAGACAAGGTGTCAGTCGTCACAGCAAATCTTTTTCTCAGAGGACAACCAAACAGGAAACTCATAGATAGACAGCTCGGCCCTTTTCCAGTGGAGGAGCAGATTGGAAAACACAGTTACAGATTAAAACTACCAGCGACAGTACGCTTACATCCTGTGTTCCATGTTAACAATTTACGACCCTGCTCTACCGCTCCACTACGACCAGCTGTTCCGGTAACTGTACCTGAAGGAGACGACGAGGAGTTCGACGTCTCACACATCTCTGCTGTGTGCATCAAGTCGCTACCAGGGCGACGAGGCAAATATTTGCTCTTCATGACGCACTTCAGTGATGACGACATTCCACCTGTCTGGCACCGGTTGAACGAGGTGCATCGAACAATTGCGTTACAAGAATTCTTGGAGACGCCCCAATGGCGCAAGTTCGCCAAGACTCAGGCGTACATTGATTTCATGCACGCTTTCCCAGCGCGCATTCCTGAGTCCCAGTAACTGCTTCAGTATAGGAGCCAAGAACCACGGAGGTCTGCCTCGCGGCGGCCTCATTGATCTGTCAAGAGGGGGAGGGTACGAGTGTGACGAGTACAGTCCTGCAACAGTACATTGCATGACATTGTACAGGTACTCGTTACGGATATCAATTCGTGCTTTTCCACAGGATGGACGTATACTCGTGGGTACGTCGCTACTGCAATATTGTAATGGTGCTGATGCTACAGTACGACCAGTACCTCCCGGTACGTACAGATATGCATAATTAATCTAACCAGCCAGATGACGCGCCAGAACGAGCTCTCCAATGCAGAAGGAGCCGCGTCGTGAAACCCAATGCTAGGCAGGCCGCGTCTCGAGGCGGATGACGACGGTTGAGCAGCACTAACGCCTGACACGTAAGCGTAGCTTGCAGGCGTGACTAGTCTGGGCTAAAACCTACTTAAGCCCAGTGCAGTAGAGGGAGGTGACAGAACCTTTTAACAATTCCTTTGTTCATTTACAACATCTACTGCCCAAGTACAGCAGTGAAACATCTTTCTTCAATTGCCTCTCGACAAACTTCAATTGCCATCTTGCAACAACAGAACTAGACAGATTAGAACAGATTTGTGCTAGCGTTTAGCTTTCAGAGGCTAACCGCCACAATCGCCATGGAAAGGCGCCCGACCAACTCGGTTGAAGTCGAGCTTACCCTAGTGGTGAAGCATGCGACTTGCATTGACATACGCGGCATGTGGAGCGGCACGGTATGGCGGCGGCGATTATTCAGATTTGCCGGCGCCGGAAAACTATGTACGGTGGGTTTTGATTAAAACGCACGTACCCGAAATTTAGAAGGTTGGCGTCGCGACCTCACTTCCCCCCCAATCCCTCTCCTCGTCGGACCGAATACCCAACATCGACATGAGTGCCTCTGTAGGTGTACTAAGGGATATCGTGACGGCACATCGCCCTTATAGGCGGCCCTAGTGGCACCGTAAACCACAAGGGAGAGTACGTGATTTCATTTTTTGCGATTAGCTAATGCCAAAAACACCTTGCACCTACACGAGACATTATCGACTCGTCACACGTGTTATCTGCGGCTTTGGTTTCCTCCCCTTCTTCCAAAGAGAAATGGAAACCAATGCGTTGGATGGACCGTTGCGTCGGGATGAGCGACAATCACCTCGGACGGGGGCGTGCAAGGATCTAGCAGGGTCCGTCGACGACCTCAGCGATGGGGGTTTTCCGTGTGCCTTTCTCCCCTTGCTGCAGCACGACCAAGGCGGCACAAAAGCAGAGGTGGTGTTGGCATAACTTGAGATGCACGCCCGGGCTAGCTTAGGTTGATCATCACCCCCGATCGAGCGGTTGGAGAAGGTAGGCCGCGCATATTGGATATTGCGACATTTCACTTTGCATTTAAAAATAGTGGGAATTCAGCCGCTTAGCAATTTTCGAACATTACTATCTTGTTACTGCCAACGGAGACAACCAAGAAAACCGGTATTGTTGTAAAATCTTTCAATTCGAAAGTATTGAATATCAATTCAGAGTCTGACTATGGTATTATTCAAGTAGGCACACGTTAATAGGCTGGACAAAATGACGAATAATTTATTACAAAGAAAGCAGTGGAATCGCCCCAGCAACAATTCATCCGAAGCGATTTCGTGACAAGCGAATTTAACGACACGCGACTAAAAGAAAAGGCGATTATTTTTTGCGAGATTCAGAAAAAATGACAGAATAAAAATGTGACAAACAATTATTCAAAAAATATGCTGTCCGGGCAGTATGTTGTTCAGCAAACACCTGTTTTTCAATTGTGGCAACTTCTGCTTTCTTCGGACAAAACTGGACCATATTCAGGATTCCCCGCCCGCTGAATCGCGCTGATGTCATGAGTGAAAAATGGCAAGCGTGGCGGCAAAGTAACCATTTGGGGTCGCCTGCTGGGTGAAACGAAGCGTCGGCCCGTCCGAGGAACAGCAAAGGCGCGTGAGATGGCGGGCAGGGCGGCGTACCTGGAAGGCCCTCCCGTATCTCAGAGACGCGCTGGCGACGCAGTCTGGGCAACCCTCGCAAATATTTTTTGTCACTGAACTGTCGGCTGATTGAGGGGGCGTTCGATTGTCCGAATCTTATTGCAACGGCTTTAGCCAAGCCCGTAACACCAGCGGGATCCACGCCTGGAGATCGGCGCGTCGAGGTCGGGAGTGGAATCACACACTGTGAGTGTCGCGGAGTAAGCGGGGGGCCTGCTTCTGGTGGTCAGACTGAAAGGTATAGTACAGGGGAGAAGAGGGACAGTCGCGCGCGTGTTTCGTGGCACATTCCGCGTGTTCGCGGCGTGATGGAGCACGAGTCTGCACAGCTGCTTAGGCTCAAGCGCTTCCTGCAGTATGGCTCGGAGGTGGACGGCTCGGAAGCGGACCTTATGGCGGCCTCGCAGCCGTCGAACTCCGCTGCGCAGCTGTCCAGCCAGAGCCTTGATTTTATGTCTGCCGGGGAACTAGCCTTCGTGCAACAGCACCAGGATACCCGACACGCCGGCGGGAGCGCGCTGTCGCCGTCGCTATCCCTCTCTTTGGCGGCCGGACTACCTTCGCAACAGCAGCACCAGACGCAACATGCGTCGCTGTTGCGCTCAAGATCCGAATCCCAAGCGCGTGTGGCTGGTAGAAATAGCAACGCCGCCAGTGCGCGCCCGCACGACAATCTCCACAACCAGCATCAGCTCCAATCGCACCAGCATATTCCTACGCCCGCTGTTCCCGAGCAAAGAACGATTTATACCGGACGCGTGCAGGCAGCACCCATCAGCGTCCTCTGCGAGGCCACTGATTGCGGCGCCCTACTTGAGGTTTAAATCTGCTGTCGGCTCCACTACAGTGAAAAATATTTTTGCTTGCCTTGTCGAATTTTTTTCAAAACGTTCTCCGCATTGTGCAGCGCCGACCGCCAAAGGTCCTCCAAACTGAAAAAGTAATGTCGCATTCTGTGCTGTTGCAACTCCAGGTGAATGTCCCACTCTCTCGCCGAACTGGCACTGTATGTATTCGATGTGGAAACTGTAGCAAGCTGCTGGAAGTTGACTTCGGCGAGGAGGCCAGACCTGCCCCGTCGACGGCCCCTAGCGGAGACGCTTTGAAGTCGATGAGCGGGCTGGTAGTCCCCAAAACCAAGGTACAGCCTGGCTAACGAAGAAAGTATATACGCTCGGCAGTACAGAATGACGACCCATTTTCTGATGGTTCACTTTTCTCATTTTCAGGCTGGGAAGAAGCTGGGCCCTGTGGAAGGTAACGGGCACAAAGCACTGCTGAAGAAGTCCCGGGAGCCTAAAGTCCCAACCTCACAGCGTCCAAAGACTACACCCGGGCCAGCCAGCACCAAGTCACCAGGGGTCAGGAAACGGGACCTGCCTGTCAGAGGGCCCTCAAAATATAACCTGTTCATCAAGACAGAGGTACCCTGCAATACGCTCATGCTACACGACACGTTTAGCCTACCTAACTGTCCTTCAGGCTATCTCGAGACTGACGCTTCCGTATTACTCCCCACAGATTCCGCGCCTGAAGGAAGCGAATCCCAACATGACCCACAAGGCAGCGTTTAGCATTGCTGCAAAAAATGTATGCCTGCCTCCTTTTCGTTGCTTAATGCGAAATCACCGTGAAACGGCACAGGACGTTTAGCAGTTGTCATGCTGATGTTGCCTGCTTTCGCAGTGGAAGAGCTGCCCTTGGAACCCGCACGGGACCCTGGAGAACAGCATGATTGGGGATGAGATTCATACCAATGGGCGCGAAGTCAGCAGCGCAGACACGTCTCTGCTGAAGCATGGCGCCCCGTTGGATGAGCTGGACCAAGCAACAGCGGTGGCTGCAGAGGTGTTGTCCCAGGATCGAAACGATTCGGCTGTAGAGCTCCCAGACTCGCAGGGTCTGCCTGACATGGAGGGGTTGGATGAAATGGACGACCGCGAAGACCACTGCCCGACACCCCTATCGCACGCCGACATGAAAGCAGCCTGCGACCTGGCTGCTGGGGTGGACATCCACAGTCTGAATGACTGAGGGGCAACGAACGGGGCGTACATGGGAGTGCCCACAGTGATATAACTATATGTGACAAGTCGACCATAGCTGAAAGTATGGGATTCAGCAACGTTGGACTGCGCAAGCAGACTGCAGTCCTTGCTGTTGACCTGACGTCAATATAGAATTGCTCACAAGTCATTACCGCGCTGGTCATAACAGCCTCGGAATGACGCATTCAGAGCAGTTCCCGTTGAAGAACTTATTTTCCCACTGCAGAGATGTTTGGCGTGGTGAAGTGGGGGCCGACTATTTGTCAGCCGTCATGGCATGAATGCACCCGGTGTGTTTTTCCAATACAGTCACATCTCAAGCCCTGCACGCCACCAAAAATAGCCCAGTCCCCTTTATCTGTGTTTCAAGCTAAATCTTATATATCAGCCTCCAGACCACAGGGGCATGCAACGGCTAGTGTGCTGGATTGGCAGCTGCACTTTTGCTCTAGCGTCATCGAATAAAAAATTATATGTCTTCGCCCGACAAAGATCAGTTCCACATCATTCCGCAACCAATTCGTCGTCAATTTCAAAGCGCAGATCGCGGCTCATGACCTCCTCTGTCACCTTCTTGGGATCCTCGCCGCCTGTAAGCAAATCAAACCACAAAGTGAGTGTAAAAAACCAGCCAAATCGCAGGGTGCAAGTAACACCTGACATTGACATACATTACAGATGCTGAGGGGCCATGTCATACCATGGATGACCCTGAAGATGCCGTTTATTATGGGACAGTCTACGCCCATCTTTTCCGCCAGTTCGTTTGCAGAGCGCGATGTCAGGACGCCCTCAGCAACTGCCTTCATGCTGGCCATCACCTCTTTCAAGGAATCCCCCTGGAAACAGGACATTCCTGCCCGACTGAGCTTTAAATGGCCCCCTTCAAATCAGCAGCCACCCGTGCGCCCTACCTACCCCGGTTCACGTGCATCAGCCCCCCAATCGGTGTACTGCGGCTTTACCTGCCCGAGACGAAGACCCACTGTACGATTCCGACTCAGTTCACCAGTACACGTCAGCACAAGGTCACCGACACCCGCCAGTCCTACACCGCAAAGAGTGTTAAGCTCACACGAAAAAGTAAACTGAAATACGCCCATGCGCTGCCTGAAGACGAATCAAGTGCGCAACATTAAGCGACGCTTAGCGCCTCACACCGGATGGTGGGTTCAAACCTCCCATGGTGTGCGGATTTGCCCCTTTCTCCAGCGCAAGACGAACGATCTCATTATTGCCTGCGTGAGGAGAGCAGAGAAAGGTGACGTCCTGTGAATTTAGAATGCAGCACGACGTACAGCTGTCTCGCAAACTTGCAAAGAACTGAACGGCAGCAATGCAATGCAATGCGTACCTCGTGTGATGAGGGCGGCGCGAGCATTGTGCCCAAACCCAACTCCATCAGATATTCCGCACGCAATAGCAAGCACGTTCTTCAACGAGCCTCCTAGCTCCAACCCTGAACAGCGAGAGGGGAAATATGACCACACATGTCAATAAGCATCACAAAGGGGTTAATATGCCCACGTTAGTTGTCATCTTGAACCGTTGGGGCCTTACCTACGACATCCGTGGTGCGATAGCACCGAAACTTTGCTGTGGAAAGCATAGACTGCACGTAGATTCCCAAATTCTCATCCTGGGAGCAGCGGCCACCCAAGTGAAACTGGTCAGGTCCTGGGGATTTGGCTGTGCGGGCGGTAATATATACGGTAGTTAAGGCAGATGGGTGTGATGCTTTCGTGATATATGCCCAAATTAGCGCAGACCTTGGCAGCGATGGTGACAGCAGTGGGTAGCTCCTTGGCGACCTCAATAGCAAAAGAGGGTCCTGAGAGGTAAGAGAGACGGGGATGAAAAGCCGTCGGTAAGACACGCTCCAGAATTTCGTTCACCTAGGGCAGATGAAGACGAGACTGTGCGTCAATAATATAGCTCGCCTTCGCATGCACACGCGCATTCGCGAACAAAGCAAACAACAAGCTCTGGCAGGGCGAATGAGGTGGCTCGAGCAGCTCATTCGGGCACTGACCGTTTCCAGCGTATCATTCAGTATTCCCTTCGTACAAGACACGAGCACCTGATCCTCGGGACGCAGGAGTTCGGCAAGATCCTCTGCGGTGCCCATAAGCGCCACACAGCAGTCTTCGTTTAAGGTGTCATTCAGTACAGAAGGGAATGTACGAGAGGAGAGGTGCAGGAAAGGTGTAGAGCTGGTCATCATGTGCGGCTTACTCATTGTAGCCGCCACAAAGGGTGTAGGAATGACCATGAGCAGCAGTTTGGACTCCTGGACGACAGACTTCTTATCTGTAGTTGCAACCAGCCCTTCCGGGCACTACCAGATACAGTGGACGACGGGCAATTCAGCATCACACGGTGTATTTTGAACGCAGCGCATGAGTCCCACTACGTAGGATACCGTCCGCACCGCAGCCCACCTTCACACCCGCGAGGTAAACTGTGTTTTCGTGCTCCTTGTTGATGCCTGACTCGACCTGCCGGTGCATTGGAGTACGGAAGCCGTTCAGAGGGTCACTTATGTATTGCCAGGAGCTAAAGACGCAGCGACATCCGGGTGGACTGAATTCCCATATCGTTTCGATCCCAAAACCTCAGCAGCACGCTCTTGTACAGCAACAACCCTCCATACCTCGGGCTCCAGGCACCAGAGGCGGGTGGTGTGCCCCATCCGAGCGCAATGGATCGCCAACGCAGTACCCCATGCTCCCCCACCGAGGACTCCAACCTTCGAAAACACACACAGCAAGCTATTGGTTCTGTGGAATATTCCACCGCACGGCGAAGGACTCGCGAACGACTGGCGGCAACACTATCGACGGATAGATGTAGCTGGTGTCGGAGAAGGTGGTGTCGGAGATATCACGTGAATGTATCGACGGGTTTCAGCCTTTCAAGAGAAACGTGTGTGCCTCGAATGGGAGACGGGTTGAGAGGGCATACTGTGGTACGTTCCACAGTTAGAGCCACACGTCTCTTCTTAGCAGGTTGCCCATGGTGAGCATTCTGAGTGTCGGCCATTTGCCCTTCTCTCGCGTGCTCGAAATCCCACGAGATCGCACGTTGGCGCCTCTTCTGCACCCTGAGGCTCTGATCTGATGGCGCCTGCTTCCGGTGCTCTGTCTCGTTCAGCGTTGCCAAAGCACTGCCAAAGGCGCTGACGCGAAAGCGACAAAGATACACTTCCAATGTGTCCACACGCAATGCAAACTATTAATTCACCGTGGTTGTCTCCGACCTGTTTCGCCTGTCATCTGACACGCACTGAGCATGGATGACGGATCCTCCTGTACGAGTCGTCGGCTACCTACCAGACCAAAGCATGTCAGGGGAGACAACGACATCACACTTCGGCTCACGAATAAGCACCGACAGGAGAATGGTACCGATATGTCACCCGTACAGAAAATGTGATAATTTGAAGCACAAACGTCCAGAAATTATTCTAGAAATTTCTAGACTCTTCTTGGGAGCACAGTGTACTTTTCATTTCTGCGGAATGAGTTCGTTAGTGTTGCGGGCATCGAAGGGGCCAGATGGTCCTAGAATAACCGAGTGAATGCGTGGCGGCCTCGATGCAACACCACACATACTGAGGAACGTACTAGAACCTCGTTTAGCACCGTGGGAACGCGCGGCGGCAAGCTCGCTCTGCGGCGGCTTCGCGAACCGTCCCTCCTGGGCCGCAAATTCCAATGTGCTGCGGTGCAACCATGACGTTAACTACTGATTGCCGTTGGCTTCAAAAGCCGGTCGGAAGGCACCGCCGGCGGCTATCTGAACCGCAACAAGACAACCGCAGCATACTTACTCCGCACAACTCATTCTTTTCAAGCTTACCCGCTTCCCACAACTCACACCGCAACTTTTTCGTCAAGGTTGTTTAAGTAAATCTTAGCAATATGGCGCAGGCCCCTGCAGTGGGTATTGATCTGGGCACCACGTACAGGTTAGTTTCCCTTTGGCTAGTTGGGAATCTTTCCTAGCGACGGATTGTGAGCCGATCGCCGCAGATCCGCCCGGCGGCGGCTTTTGCTACCTGCGCCTCCCTACAGCACTTCCCTCCTGTTAGAGAGGGAGCCTTTTTTCTAGCCCGTATCTCATCGAGCCACTGATTGGGTGCCGAAATTCTGCCGTAGTGCCGAGTTCGACTCGTTTGCTTTCGTTTTGTGAGGGACGGCGCCTACCTTGTATGCTTTTGGAAGGTGCCGTGCAGTGAAGGGAATGCCGCCGCCGCCAAGCTTTCGCCGTGCTGTTTGCCCTCTGTCTCGCACCCCCCTCCGAGTTCTTTTAGTTGTTATCGGTGTATGAAGTCTTTCTAGTGCTGAGCCTTTTCTCCTAGCGTAAGCAGTTTCTGCGAGCCTTTCTCGCGAGGACCTTTTAGAGGGCTCGTGACGAGGTGCTTCGTTCCGAGCTCAACGATTTCGATTCGTAGAATAGATCTCGACAACAGCTCCACTTTTTGTCATTATGTATTCTTTATCTGTCTCTCTCTTGGCTTTCAAACGTGCCTTGAGTGCACCATGAAGGAAGGCGACGGAATGTTTGGTAGTGTAAGCAGTTTCGAGCGTTCGTTTGTGCTTCGGTATTTCCAAGAGCAGTCCAGTCCATGGCACAGGTTTCTGACTTTCGCGAGTGTGTCTTGGTTGCTCTACAGCTGCGTCGGTGTCTGGCAGAATGACCGCGTTGAAATCATCGCAAACGACCAGGGTAACCGCACCACTCCCTCTTACGTGGCCTTCACCGACTCCGAGCGCCTCATTGGTGATGCCGCCAAGAACCAGGTGGCTATGAACCCCACTAACACCGTATTCGATGCCAAGCGTCTCATCGGTCGCAAGTTCAGCGACTCCGTCATTCAGCACGACATCAAGCTGTGGCCCTTCACTGTCAAGGCCGGCCCAGCGGAGAAGCCTCTAATTGAGGGTAAGGACAAACGCTTGTCTTTCGTTGCTTTATATTATTATAGTTAAGAACCAATCTATGCATTGTGTGTTGACTTACTGGTATCCTCCGTGTCTCCTTGCAGTCGACTACAAGGGCGAGCGGAAGACCTTCGCCGCCGAAGAGATTTCTTCCATGGTGCTGGTTAAGATGAGGGACATCGCTCAGTCTTACCTCGGTAATGATAAGGAGGTCAAGCGCGCAGTCATCACTGTGCCCGCCTACTTCAATGACAGCCAGCGTCAGGCTACCAAGGATGCCGGTGCTATTGCCGGCCTAGATGTGCTCCGTATCATTAACGAGCCTACCGCGGCTGCCATTGCTTACGGTCTGGACAAGAAGGACAGCTCAACTGGTGAGCGTAATGTGCTCATTTTCGATCTGGGTGGTGGTACCTTCGATGTGTCCCTGCTGACCATCGAGGAGGGCATCTTTGAGGTGAAGGCCACCGCCGGTGACACCCATCTGGGCGGTGAGGACTTCGATAACCGCTTGGTGAACCACTTTGTACAGGAGTTCAAGCGCAAGTACAAAAAAGACATTTCCCCCAACCCTCGTGCAATGCGTCGCCTGCGCACTGCTTGTGAGCGCGCCAAGCGCACCCTGTCTGCTAGTGCCCAGACCTCTGTGGAGATCGACTCGCTGTACGAGGGTGTGGACTTTTTCACCTCCATCACTCGTGCCCGTTTTGAAGAGCTGAATGCTGACCTCTTCCGCAAGTGCGTTGAGCCCGTCGAGAAGGTCATTAAGGACGCCAAGATGGACAAGGGCGCTGTGCACGATGTGGTGCTCGTTGGTGGCTCTACGCGTATCCCCAAGGTGCAGGAGCTGCTGCAGAACTTTTTCAACGGGAAGGAGCTGTGCAAGTCCATCAACCCCGATGAGGCTGTCGCGTACGGTGCCGCCGTCCAGGCTGCCATTCTGTCTGGTGAGACCTCCGAGAAGGTGCAGGATCTGCTGTTGCTGGATGTCACCCCTCTGTCTCTGGGTCTGGAGACGGCTGGCGGTGTCATGACGGTGCTCATCCCCCGGAACACCACCATCCCCACCAAGAAGGAGCAGATCTTCTCGACCTACTCCGACAATCAGCCCGGCGTACTCATCCAGGTCTACGAGGGCGAGCGCTCACGGACGCGCGACAACAACCTGTTGGGCAAGTTCGAACTCGCGGGCATTCCTCCCGCTCCTCGCGGTGTCCCTCAGATCAATGTTACCTTCGACATTGATGCCAACGGTATCCTGAACGTGTCTGCCGAGGACAAGACTACCGGCAAGTCGAGTAAGATTACCATCACCAATGACAAGGGTCGCCTGTCCAAGGACGAGATCGAGAAGATGGTGCAGGATGCCGAGAAGTACAAGGCTGAGGATGAGGAGCATAAGAAGAAGGTGGAGGCTAAGAACTCGCTCGAGAACTACGCGTACAACATGCGCAACAGCATCAACGACGAGAAGCTGGCGGACAAGCTGGAGGCTGGCGACAAGGAGACTATTAACAAGGCCATCGACGCAGCCATCGAGTGGTTGGACGCTAATCAGCTGGCCGAGGTGGAGGAGTTTGAGTCTAAGCTGAAGGAGCTTGAGCAGCTGTGCAACCCCATCATGGCCAAGGTCTACCAGGGTGCTGGCGGCATGCCTGGTGGCATGCCCGACATGGGCGGAGCTGGTGCACCTCCCCCCGGCGCTGGTGCAGGTGCCGGCCCCGATATTGAGGAGGTCGACTAAGTTCAGCGCTCCATCTGCGCTGGCGTCTTTTTGGGGAAATGGGTTATTCACACCGGCCTGCGATAGTGGCAGGCATAGCTAGTTCCGCCGCACCCACACGACGAGCAGCCAATGCGAGTCGTATTAAAACCAACGCTTACAACTCACCTTCATTACCCATATGTGGAGGTTTTGTATAATATACCTCTTCAGAGTCCAATCTCCTCTCCGTCCAGGCATGTTCGCACAATGCATATCACGACTGCTGTGGCGTCTGGACAAGATGTTTTGATGGGGGCCTTTGAAGTGCTCGCATAAGAGATGCAAGGACAATCGACGGGCGGTTTATTTTCAAGGTCGATTTGCTATCGCGAGAGTGCGTCAACGGACCATGTGCGGGTTAGTTTTTTTCGAATGTTTACCCTAGGGCACGTTTTGCCAAAGATGTCAGCTTGCTTACAATTTGGCCAAAAGACACCCACAGACAGGGTCTGGGGGTCAATTAGCGCAGGATTATAGGGATGGGTGGGTGGGTTCGCGCGAAGCCTAGATTGGCTGAGCGCGAAAGCAGAGAGTGCCTAGGCTCGTGGCTAGCTACGGCTTATAAGGCACGGGCTAGCTAGAGTTGACCGTTGGGGAAGTCGTTGGTCGTTGGCTGCGTCTAACTGCTCGGGCAAGGTGGTTGCCCTGCAGGTGAGACGCGCCGATATTAAACGGTTACAGTAACCGCTAGAGT
Source organism: Tetraselmis chui (assembly GCA_026401115.1). NCBI lineage: Eukaryota > Viridiplantae > Chlorophyta > Chlorodendrophyceae > Chlorodendrales > Chlorodendraceae > Tetraselmis > Tetraselmis chui. The sequence continues at coordinate 33,181 of JAPMLY010002291.1, read as the reverse complement.
TACTGTCCCGTACACATGAGATGGTGGACGCGGCACCCCAATCAGCGGAGGGTTCTGCAGGTGAGAAACTCCAGAACGCGAGCGGGGGTGGCTTGCTGTAGAATTTTTTGCAGAAGGCGGCGCGCTGCTCCGTGTAGTAGTCGAGTAGGTCTGCCAGGACGGGGTTGGCGGAGATAGGGACAGCGAGAACCTGTTTCTCGCTGGCGTCGCGGCGCTGGTCGCCTTTAGATTTTCTTATATAGAGGCAGATTTGCTGCGAAGGTCTGTCAACGATTAGGTCGCCTGTTTGACAACGGGCGCCAGTTTCGGCCCGGCAGAAAAAGGTGTAATTGACGCATACCGCGAGGCAAGCTCGAAAACGTTGCAGTTGGGAGAGCGCTGCAGGTGTCCACGGAAGGGTGAGGTGTAGCGTGTCGGCGGCTTGTAGGATGTTGAGGGCCACGGGTGCGGGTAGCGGGAGACGCGTGGTGGCGGGGATGAGGCGGTGTTGCAGGATTTCGAGGCCACGTCGGGCGTCCGCCAGGAGGTCGCCCACCGCAACAGGTTGGCGCTGGTGGTCACGAAAGAACTTGTTGACAGCAGAGAAGTAGGGTTGTAGGGAGCTTGCGGCGACCGTGCCGAGCAGGGCTAGCCACGCGGTGTAGCGGACCATGGTAGCAGGCGTGGCCTGTAGCGGGGCGATATTTTCTTCTGTGCAAAAAATAAAAAATTGCCGCAGAGCGCTGTCGTAGCTGGAGTACGTCGAGGGCGCTAGGGAGCTGCTGAGTAGAGCGACCGCCGTAGCCCCTAGCTTGTCAGATCCTAGGAGGTCTTGGAAAGTTTCAGCTAGATTGGCGGACCAGGGCGCCTGTGCTGCTTCGAGGCGTAGACCGTAGCGGGGCTGTCCTGTACGCAGAGCCGGCCCGCGCTGTACAGGGGCGTTTACTTGTACCGGGCGAAGCGCCCGTCCAATCGCACCGCGTCGGGTGTACAGCCACGAAGGGGTTAGAGACGAAAGGCCACGATGCTCCACGCGGGAGGCCCGACCCCCTCGGGCTTGCCGCGCCTGCCGGGAAAGAATAGGTCGCGCGCCGCTGGGAAGTGCAGCGTTTCGGTGGCCAATCGAGCGAACGCGTGGTACCACGGTTTGTTGGGCCAAAAGGGGGCGACGACCGTGGCCGAGGCTTGAGCTTGGGCGAGTTTGGCGGCGAGGGCAGGGAGGGCTGACCAGGGTGGGTTGCAGTAGTTGTTTTCTCGGCGCCACGCGTCGTCGGATAGGCGGAGGGAGTCGACGTCCTCGCACAGTGGGTCGCGCCAGCGGGCGTTGAAGCGGGGAAGTTGCGCGTTGAGCATGGACGCGAAACGGTCGATAGTGTGGGGCCCCCATCGGCGTTGCAGGTAGGAGAAAACACGGGGGTTGAGCTGCCAGTCCTCGTAGTCCAGCTCGCGGCTTAGCTTGTCGGCCCATATATTGGCCGCCGAGCGGATGTAGCGGGGCCGGATGTTGATGTCGTTGTTGTCGAGGAGGTACCATAGGCGACGGAGTTCGGCCATCATGGCGGGAGAGCGCGAGGTGAGCTTGGTGAGGGCGGCGACTACAGCTGTGTTGTCCTCGTGTAGGAGGACTTGCCGGCCTCGGAGTTGGGGTAGAAAGGATTCCACCGCGTGTCGCACCGCACGAAGTTCCTTCCACGTGATGTGTTGTTGGCGGTCGGTAGCGCACCAAAAGCCCCGGGCTTGATAGTTGGTGTCCTCGTTTAGAACGGCACCCCAACCGTAAGCACTCGAGTCGGCGTGGAGGTAGGCGGTCTCGATAGGCTTGTAGATGGACCGGCCGTTGTGCTGAGTGGGGACCGTGCGCCACCACTCGAGGTCTCGGCGTAATTGGTGGGTGAGTCGGACGCGTCCGCCCCACCCAACACGTGTGGCTAACACGTCGTGGAGTTCGCGCAAAAAGAAGCGCGCGGGGGCGATTGCGAGGTAGAGGAACTGCGCTTTCCCGGCGAACGCCGCAAGGTGGCGTGTAGGAAGCCATCGGGCGTTGGAAGCGGCCCGGCCGAGTAGGGAAGAGGCTTGTTGCGCGAGCTGGTGGAGTTTTGCGGGAGGGGCGCGAAACATGCCGTGTTGGAGGTCCACCGTTAAGCCCAAGTGGTCGCCGACTTGAGTTGGTGTCCAAACGTTTATTGAACCATGCAAACACAGTTAGTGTGGAAGATAACGTACGCAAACGTAGTTACAGTCACAGTCCCGCAAACGGAACAGTTAAGGCGACAACCAGCCTACAGGCGTGGTGTCGGGACAACAGAAGTGTGAGAGCTGTAGCCTAGCGACAGCTCTGTACCGAGTCAAACAGTTTATCGGTATGTCCGATCTAGACATGTACTAATCATATCTAGAGTAGCTTACAGTAGCTATCTGCAACTAATACGTATGCGGTATTACTTACAACACTCCCCCTGAAGGTAGCTACGGGATGAAGCGTTGCATTGGGTCTTGTCCTCCAAGGATCGCACTTCGGTGTCGTGCTAGTGCAGGTCCTGGGAGGGGTTTGGTGAGCATGTCAGCCACCATCTGGTCAGTGGGGAGGTACCTCAACTTGATGGTCCCTTGCTCCACGTGGTCTTTGAGAAAGTGCCACTTCAGGCCGATGTGTTTAGTCTTCTCGCTGACCAAGGCATTCTGGGAGTATGCAATGGCGCTTTGGTTGTCCTCCCAGATGGTGGTGGTTTCGGTGATGGGGGAGTCGAAGATTTCCCCCAGGAGTTGTCGGAGGTGGAGTCCCTCCTTGGTGGCGTCAGCCGCAGAGTAGTACTCGGCTTCACACGTGGATTGAGCCACACAAGTCTGTTGTTTGGACTTGTAACTGATTGGCCCGCGTCCGAGGGTGAAGAGATAGCCCGAGCGAGACTTGCGGGTGCTGCTGTCGTTGGCCCAATCAGCGTCGGCAAAGCCTGTGAGTTGGAGACTGTGGTCCAGGCCCCCCCCCAACGTCAGGCGCATGTTGATGGTGCCATGGAGGTAGCGGAGGACCTTTTTCAGAGCCTGCAAGTGTGCCTCGGTGGGCGAGGCTTGGGCAGAGCCGAGGATGCTCAATGCCGTGGAGACATCGGGGCGTGTACAAACGGCGGCGTACTGAAGGCTGCCCAGGAGGCTTGGGTAGACGTCCTTGGCCACTCCTGTGAGAGAAGGCGAGTTCAAGTGTGTAAGGCCGGCGAGGAAGCCTGGGTCCATCGGAAGGGACGACGGCTTAGAGTCAGACATGCCGTACTTGGCGAGGATGTCGCGCAGGTACTTGGACTGGTCCAGCGAGATTGTGCGCGTGGAGCGATCGCGGGTAATGTGCATGCCGAGGAGTTGGGAGAGGTCGCCTAGGTCCTTGATTTTGAACCGTGCTCCGAGTTGGGCTTTGAACGATGCGAGCCAGGTGGCATCATTGCAGGCCGCGGGAATGTCATCGACGTACAGGGCGATCATGGCGAAGACGTGGCCGGCGCGGTAGATGTAGATGCACGGGTCGGAAACGCATTGTTGCCATCCATGGTCGACGAGCCACGCACGAAGTAGCATGTTGAACTCGCGGGGGGACTGCTTAAGGCCGTAGAGGCAACGCTTGAGGTGACAAACCTTGGACGTTCCATCGGTGAAGCCGAGGGGCTGGCGGATGTACACATCCTCCCGGATGGGGGCGTAGAGAAACGCTGTGTCGATGTCAAGTTGGCAGAGTTCAAGGTCGCGGGCGGCTGCAATGGTTAGGAAGAGACGCAGGCTGGCCATGCGGATGACCGGGGAGAAGGTCTCCGTGTAGTCCAGTCCAGCGCGTTGACTGCACCCCTTGGCGACGAACCGCGCTTTGAAGCGGGAGACGTCGCCGGCTGTATCCGACTTGACTTTAAAGATCCACATGCTGTTAACGACCATGCGGCCGGGGGGGAGGTCCACAAGGTCCCACGTGCCGTTGCTGATGAGGGAGGAATACTCCTGTTGCATAGCGGCTTGCCATTGGGGGGCTTGGGCGCTGTCCAGCGCAGCTCGGTAGGATTTTGGTTCCACACACTCTCGGGCGGAGAGGAGGGCGACGGCAGTAGGGGACGTGCCGGCAGGTGTGTGTGGGGGACCAGTGACAAGGTTGGGGACGTGAGGGTGCTCAAAGATGTCCTCTTGAGCTTTTCCTTGTTCAGGATCACAACACGCCGTGACGAGTGTGGGTGGGTAGTCGGACAGGTGGGCAACCATATCGCCGTAGCGAATGGGGTGGGAGCGGAGCCGAGCATGGCGAGGGGTTGGCGGGGGGGGTAGGGGTGTGGGTGATGTGAGGTCAATGGGGTGGGATAGGGGTGAGTCTGCGGGGACGTCGTCCGAAGAGTCGGTGATGGCCGAGTCGACGGAGGGTTGTGTGTCGAAGCCTGGGGTGTCTTCCTGAAAGACAACATGTACGGAAGTGGTGATGCGACGTGTTTCCGGATTGTAGACACGATACCCGGGTGCGTCAGGGGGATAGCCCACCATGACGCCGCGAAATGCTTTTTCACTGAGTTTCCGACGTTGTTTGTCGGGGACCTTGGCGAAAACGGCGCAGCCGAAGACGCGGAACTTGGAGGCGTTGGGCACTGACGACGTAAGGAGTGTGAGGGGGACGCCCCCATGAGGTCCGACCGAGCGACTATACGTGCGGTTGCGAAGGTACACAACTGTGCTGACAGCGCACGACCACATGGAGTTGGGAACGGCCATGTTGTGGAGCATCGCCGATGCATTGTCCCGGATGGTGCGCCAGGGACGTTCGGCCTTGCCGAGCATGTGGTGGGCGTATGGGGCAGAGAACTGTACCCCGACGCCGAGGTGTGCGCACATCTGGCGAGTGACAGCAGCTTCAAACACAGAGTCAGAGTCAAATTTGAGGACCGGTGCGAACGCGCCCGTCTGGGAGTGATGGCGGGCATGCAGGTGTTTGATGTCCAAGAGGATGGTTTCCAATTCCGAACATGCGTCGTCTTTAGACTTAAGGAACCGCACCCACATGTAGTTGGTGTGGTGGTCGATGACGAGCAAGCAGTAGCGGAGGCCATGTGGGGAGGGGACATTGACCGGGCCCCAGAGGTCAGCGGACAGGTTGAGGAGGGGGTGGGATGGCTTCGCGCAAGCGGCTGTGTTGCGTGGTGCAGCTGTGGCTTTGTGAAGGAGACAAGAGTCGCACGAAACTTTGGTTACAGCGCTAGTTAACACAGGGCTAGTCGGGACACCGTGAGTATGTTGGGCCTGAAGGCTTTGCATGTTGAGGTGGCCATATCGACGGTGCCATAGGACGGGATCACACTGGGCAGTAAGGGCAACCTGAGGTGAGGGGTCAAGTGCCGGCGGGGCGGATGGGCTGGAAGGGAGGGCCGGCTGGTGGGGAAGGAGGTAGAGACCGTTTCCGGACGGTTCTAGCATACCCATGCCTGTGGGTACCAAAAGCAAACCAGTGTCAGAGTTGGAGGGGAATATGAATTCACAACCGCTGTGAGTTTGCATCCAGCTGACACTAAGGAGTCTGCCGATACGCTGTGCTGAACGAGATGATAGGTCAGGGGTGTAGAGTGCATACACAGTGCGGTGAATTAGCTGGCCAGAGGCAAGTCTGACAGAAAGTCGCACTGAGCCACTGCCCTTAACGTCAACGCCGACACCGCCCACGCGAGAGGGAGTGGAGGGGGGCGTGAATTTCACGAAGTCATCTCGGAACGCAGTGAGGTTAATCGAGCAGGCGGAATCAACGACCCAAAACTTTGACAGATTACGACCCGGGGCGAGGGAAGAGGAGAATGCCACAGAGCTGAATGGGACACTCACCTCGTCGTCAGCGTCGTCATCAACGCAGTCCGCGAAGGTGGGTAGGCAATCGGTGTCATCGGCGGGGGCGTCGTCGGCAGGGACGTCGCTCAGCAGCGCAGCGTGAGCAGAGGGGGTGCCGTCGGCGGCGCCGTACTTCTGGACTGTCAGCCTACGCTTGGCGAGATTCCACTTAAGGATAGCGTCATCAGTGGCATTGCACGCGGACATGAGATGGTGGAGGCTGCCACAAACGCCACACTTGTTGGGTCGATGGCCGCGAGGGTTACGGTGTGGTGGGCCTCGACCGCTGTGCGAGCCGCGGCCCGCAGCGACGAACGCGGAGATGGGAGGAGGTGATATGTCCGGAGCGGTTGCGTCCGGAGCAGGGTTGTCTTCCATGTTGTGCGCAAGGTGTAGAATGCTCGCCATAACTTCATCAGCCGACATGATGTAGTCCGTGTCGAAGGCGTTGATGACGCATTGCTTCGCCTGACCGTGTGGGCCGCTGCTAGAAATGCCGCGCAGCATGAGGAGACCGAGGTGGTGGGGGTGGATGGCAACGGAGCCATCAGCCAACTGGCATGTGTCGTTGTACTCGTCAAAGGTCTGGCGCATGTAGTGGACATAGTCACTGAGTGACTGACCGGGGCGCTGTCTGACCGTGAGATTGTCCAAGAGGGACAAGGAGCGAGCAAAAGACCGACAGTCGAGGCGTTCACAAAGGATGTCCCACGCGGCAGCGGCGCAGTCTGGGCGTGCTGGAGAAACGCATTTCATGGCTTGGTCAGCGCGCTTATTCGCGCTGGCTGCATGGAGGAGCAGCGTGTAGGCGTAGTGTTGCGCTTGTTCGTCGAGCCAGACGCCGGAGTCGCGGATGGCCAGCTGAGGAATGAGGTATGCGGCCTTGATGGAGAGGAAATTAAGGAAGGTCCTCTTCCATTGCTTAAAGTCCGTGGTCGGGCACATGACGGGGACCGACATCTTCATGGACCGGTTGAGGGCGTCCTTGTCGAAGCCGGGGGCTTCGTGTGCCGCCCGGTTGATGACCACCGGGTCGATAGTGGGGCGACGACGGCCCCGGGGGTTGGGGTCGCCATGTTGGAGTGGGGGAGAGTGCCGGCCATGAAAGGGAGGAGGTGGGCCACCGGGAAAGGGAGAGCGGCCGGCCATGGGACGCGGCGGGCCGTACGAGTGCGGGTGGTCACGGTAGGGGGGGATGAGATGAGAGGGCGCCTCCGTGATATGGGGGCCGGGGTGGTGAAGGGCATATCCGGCGTGGGGGAAGGGGGGAGGTGGTGGGAGGTGATCAACCCGGATGGCGTGACGCGAGGGGTCGTAGTGCGCCTCGGCACGCGCGGGCTCGCGGGGCGCATCGTGGCGGCGCTGTGCGACTGTGGGGTCGCTAACAGGGGCTGCAATAGGAAAGAGTGTTTCTGCGTCCGGGGTTACGAAACCAGGCTGGGTATGGTCACTCAGGTGGAGGGTGTGTGTTGTAAGTAATACCGCATACGTATTAGTTGCAGATAGCTACTGTAAGCTATTCTAGATATGATTAGTACATGTCTAGATCGGACATACCGATAAACTGTTTGACTCGGTACAGAGCTGTCGCTAGGCTACAGCTCTCACACTTCTGTTGTCCCGACACCACGCCTGTAGGCTGGTTGTCGCCTTAACTGTTCCGTTTGCGGGACTGTGACTGTAACTACGTTTGCGTACGTTATCTTCCACACTAACTGTGTTTGCATGGTTCAATAGGTTATGGGCCCCCGCCTCACGTCACTCACGCGCGACAACCTGGTTCGGCGAGCTGCGATCGACAGCTCTCCCGCAGAAGGCAAGTTTCTATAGACACCTAGTACTTTCAACTTGTAGTCGGCGGTATCGCCAGTATAAACTGCGATTTTAAAACCCGCCACCACCCTCTTAAGCCAGCCACCCGCCGGAGATAGCCAGCCACCCACACCGACGCACTCGTCGTGTGTGGACAGGGTGCACACAGGTCCAAGCTGGAGAACGGGGGGGTGCACTGTCGGGTGAATACGCATCCACAGGTTGCACGCTAGCCGTAGCTTACCTTTTTTATTTTCATATTAGCTTATCGACTAGGCCATCAGCGCAGCGCTCCACCTGTCCTGGCCTTGGCCTCGACTTGTGCCCCACACTGGGTGGAGGATACAGAAAAGGTGCTCTGAGACACCCCGGGGCTACAGGCCGAGGGGTCGGCGGGCATCAGGCCGTCTCTTTGCATACCGCTGTTAGGCACGAGTCCGGCTAGCGGTTTTTACCGCTGCCTGTTTTTCTTCCAGCTCTTTCTTTTTTGCCCTCTGTCGAAATGGCGCAGAAAAACCCGCCTGTTTCACCTGTTGGTTCCCCTGAGTCAGGCTCTCAGCAGAGCACTGTCCATACTACCCAGGGTGTTCTCGAGCTGCTACGTGTGCAACTGACGCGCCTTGACGCGTATCTCGACTCGCGGTCGGCCGCCATTGCTGCGGGTGCTATATCGCACCCCCCTGTAGCTCAGCGCCGCCACGATGCTCACCTCGCACACTTTCCGGACGGCCACCACGTGCACACCCTCCCCCTCGAACACCCCCCGGATACTCTCGCGCTGATCTTTGCACAAGTGGCGCGCTTGACAGCTCGTTTCGACTTGCAGTCGGCCGCGGGTGCTGTTGCTGCTGCGGGTGCTAATCCGCACCCCCCTGTCGCTCAGCGCCGCCACGTCGCTCACCTCGCACACTTTCCGGAGGGCCACCACGTGCACGACCTCCCCCTCGAACACCCCCCGGATCCCCTCGTCCTGCTCGTTGCGCAAGTGGCACACTTGACAGCTCGTTTCGACTCGCTGTCGGCCGAGGATGCTGTTGTTGCTGCGAGTACTCTTCCGCACCCCGCCGTCGCACAGCGCCGCCTCGATGCGCACCGCGAGCCCTCGCGCCCCAAACTCGTAGGTGAACACTTGCAACCCCCCCCATACCCCCCCGCTGATTCTGCCCTACACGACATCGCAGTCAAACAACTCCCGCCACACCCTCCCTACCCCCCCGTTGGATATGCCCCTCACCACCCCATACCTCTCATCCCGGAGGCGCCCTTTCACGGCGTCCCCCCCTCCCGTGACCACCCGAATTCGTACGCCCCGCCGTCCCCAATGGCTGGCCGCTCTCCATTTCCGGGTGGCCCACCTCTACTCTTCCATGGACATCACTCTTCCCCAGCCAAGCGTGGCGACCACACCCCCCGTGGCCGTCGTCGCCCCACCGTTGACCCCATAGTCATCGGGCGACCGACACACGCAACCCCCGACTTTGACCCAGACGTCCACCCCAGTCTCTTGGGCAGCCCCCACTACGCCCCCGTCTGCACGCGCCCCGCTGTCTCCCCGGTCTTGCGCATCCTTGGCTCCGCCCAAGCCTCACCCACAGAGGCACATTGGCGCGCTCTGCAAAAGGTCCTCCGCTCCCTTCATGGCACCATTCACATGCGCCTGACGTTGGGGGGGGGCCTGGACCACAGCCTCCAACTCACAGGCTTTGCCGACGCTGCCATGCTCACCAAACTCCTCCCAAGACATGCACTTGCAAGACACCGAAGTGCGATCATTGGAGGACAAGACCCAATGCAACGCTTCATCCCGTAGCTACCTGCAGGGGGAGTGTTGTAAGTAATACCGCATACGTATTAGTTGCAGATAGCTACTGTAAGCTATTCTAGATATGATTAGTACATGTCTAGATCGGACATACCGATAAACTGTTTGACTCGGTACAGAGCTGTCGCTAGGCTACAGCTCTCACACTTCTGTTGTCCCGACACCACGCCTGTAGGCTGGTTGTCGCCTTAACTGTTCCGTTTGCGGGACTGTGACTGTAACTACGTTTGCGTACGTTATCTTCCACACTAACTGTGTTTGCATGGTTCAATAGTGTGACCGTCGTGGCTGTGCCGGACGGGTTCGAGTGGGGCATCGTGGCGGCGCTGAGCTACAGGGGGGTGCGGATTAGCACCCGCACCAGCGACAGCACCCTCGGCCGACTGCGAGAGGTGAATCAGGCGGGTTTTTTTGCTCCATTTCGACAGAGGGAAAAAAAAGAAAGAGCTGAAGGAAAAAACAGGCAGCGGTAAAAACCGCTAGCCGGACTCGTGCCTAACAGTGGTATGCTAAGAGACGGCCTGATGCCCGCCGACCCCTCGGCCTGTAGCCCCGGGGTGTCTCAGAGCACCTTTTCTGTATCCTCCACCCAGTGTGGGGCACAAGTCGAGGCCAAGGCCAGGACAGGTGGAGCGCTGCGCTGGTGGCTGATGCGCGAGGCTAGTATAAAAATAAAAATAAAAGGTAAGCTACGGCTGGCGTGCGACCTGTGGATGCGTATTCACCCGACAGTGCACCCCCCCGTTCTCCAGCTTGGACCTGTGTGCACCGTGTCCACACATGACGAGTGCGTCGGTGTGGTTGGCTGGCTATCTCCGGCGGGTGGCTGGCTTAAGAGGGTGGTGGCGGGTTTTAAAAATCGCAGTTTATACTGGCGATACCGCCGACTACAGGTTGAAAGTACTAGGTGTCTATAGAAACTTGCCTTCTGCGGGAGAGCTGTCGATCGCAGCTCGCCGAACCAGGTTGTCGCGCGTGAGTGACGTGAGGCGGGGGCCCATAACCTATTGAACCATGCAAACACAGTTAGTGTGGAAGATAACGTACGCAAACGTAGTTACAGTCACAGTCCCGCAAACGGAACAGTTAAGGCGACAACCAGCCTACAGGCGTGGTGTCGGGACAACAGAAGTGTGAGAGCAGTAGCCTAGCGACAGCTCTGTACCGAGTCAAACAGTTTATCGGTATGTCCGATCTAGACATGTACTAATCATATCTAGAGTAGCTTACAGTAGCTATCTGCAACTAATACGTATGCGGTATTACTTACAACAGTGAACACTTGAGTTAGCTTGCAAAAGTAGTAAGCCGAACCCGACCAACCCATGGGAAGGCATGCTAGGCGCCATAGCGTGCCGCGGTAGTTGACCGTGAAGAAGTTCCGGTCTTCTTCCCGGATGCCAAGGGTGTAGTACCCGTCGGCAAGGTCGAGGGAGACGAAGTAGTCGCCCGGACGCGAGAGGTGACGTAGATGCTTGAGAGTCTCGCACGTCATGGTGAAGGTCGAGCAATAACGGTTGAGTTCTCGAAGGTCGATAATCAAACGCCATTGGTTGCACCCGGGTTTTGGAACTAAAAACATCCGGGAAACGTAGCGAGGGTTGTCCGCTCGCTCCCAAGCACCGCAAGCCTCGAAGCGGGGAAGCTCCGAGTTTAGAAACTCGAGTTGGGCCTGCGTCGCGTCGAGCATAGAGATGCCGTGATTGAAGGGCTTGGGGCGTAGGCCGTGTTTGAACTTTACGCGGACGCCATGGCGGATCCAATTTAGGACTTGGCCGCTCGCTCCGATGCGCTCCCACTCCCGCCATCTTCGACGTACGCGGTGGCGCATGTAGGAAGATGTCGGGGAGCAGGAATCGGCGCGGCGGGCCACACCGTCATTTCTTGGTCGTGGGTTTAGCCGGGTCGGTCGGCTTGGGTGGCGCGGTGGCGCGGGCTGCCGCTGATGCTGCTGCTGCGGCTTTGCGTTTGTCGGCGGCGGCCTTGCGGGCTCGGGCGTCGGGACCGGGGGGCCTATCCGGCGTGACTTTGGCGAAGGCAGCGCCGGCGGCGGCCTTGCTGGCGGCGTGTAGGCTGACTTCCAGCGTGCGGTCGACGAACGCTTGGCGAAGCGCATCCAATGTGCCGGAGACCGCGGTAGGGCGCGGTCGGCAAAAGCGCTCGTGGGCCAGTTCGGCGAAGACGCGGTCCGCATCCGTGCTCGTTTGTCCGCCCTTGGTGAGGCGGAGGAAGCCCAATCTAGTACGGGCGGCCTCCTCCGTCGCCATGTGGGTGCGATGACCCGCTCTGATGAGGGTAATCGCTGCCGTCTGCTCTGTCGATAAAGGTGGGCCTTGCGACAGCGTGTCCAGAGCCTCGCCAATTGCCGCGTTGGCGCAGCTGTCGAAGAAGGCATAGCACCCGATGTGTAGGTACTCGTCGTAGGCGGCTTGGGTGCGCTTGTCGCTTAGAGTGCGGGCGGTGTCGTCCGTGAGGGTCCACAGACGTGGCTCTTCGACGTCACGAGGGGGACGTTCGAGGCCGGCCGGGATGACTTCGCCGTAGTAGGTGAAGTCGACGAAATCGGTCGCGGAGGGATCGGGTTCGTCGTCGAGCAGGTCGATAGGTGGCTCGGGGGCCGCCTTATCACCCTCCGTCGCTGTGGTCGCGTCGGTGGGAGTGGACTGCTGTTGATCAGTAGTAGCAGGTGTGGCTGTCGTGCCTCGGAGCTGGGCGAGTAAGGCAGCGTTAGCCGCCAAAAACTGTTCCGTTATCCGTTGTTCCGATGCCAAAACTGCCGTACGAATCTGTTCGGCTGTGCGTTGTTCGAGTGAGGTAGCGTGAGGGTCGGCCGCTGCGGCGGATGTAGACTGCTCAGGCTGCATATTGGGGAACTCTGTAGCTGAACGAGGGGAAGTGTCGCGTGACGCTCGAGTGCGCATGGGACGAAAAGTAAGATTGACACCCTACTCGACTACGAGAGTCGAGACTGCATTCGCGCGAAGCCTAGAGTGGCTGAGCGCGAAAGCAGAGAGTGCCTAGGCTCGTGGCTAGCTACGGCTTGTAAGGCACGGGCTAGCTAGAGCTGACCGTTGGGGAAGTCGTTGGTCGTTGGCTGCGTCTAACTGCTCGGGCAAGGTGGTTGCCTTAAAGGTGAGACGCGCCGATATTAAACGGTAACAGTAACCGCTAGAGTTACTGTCCCGTACACATGATATTGGATATGCAAACCTCTAGATTCAAATCAATCTGACCATAAATATGCAGCAAGGATTTGCTTTGATGCAACTACACTATTCCACAAAAGTCCGGACAAAGCTTCGCAAGTAAGAATGTAATCATGCGTCAATTTTAACGATGAACCCCCTGAAATCCATGGCAAGGCTTGGGCGCACAAGATGGATTACGCCAACAAGTACGGGGGGGCGAATTCGAGTACAATCGGGCTGGCTTGTGTACGTCGGGCTATTCGAACCCGCGCGGCACGCTCTTTCAAACAGTCGTCGTGCCGGTTAGACGAAAAGAGTAACGGGCGCAAAAAGCCGCAATATGAATGCCTATGCGACGGTCGCGCAAATATTATGCATAGCCGACGGAGGGAGGAGATGTTGACCAGGCCGATGCGGGGGGGACGCACGAAATCGCGTATGTAGACTTTCCACCGATATGCGCACAACCCAAGGGCAAGCTGCGTTCGGCCACAATGTTCATGACTTGCTAAGATAAGGTCAAACTATTTTTAAGAGGTGCCATTGGACGTGCCTTGTCAATGCGGTGAATTACATTCTAGTTTCCGCAATATTCCGGCAAAGTTGAGCCGCAATGCCAAGCAACACCCGACTTGTGCCCCGCGTGGGGCGGGTGTGGTTGGCACACGTACACACCCAAGCATTCCAAACACCTCCGTCAACGTGATGCGTCCCAAATGGCCAAGTTGGACCTCGCCCCTCACTAAAGCCAATCGCCCTCGCCTATTTACAACGTGCGGTGTTTACTCAAACATGCGTCGCGTGGGCGTTTACTCGGTTGTGCCACAAACGACTAAAATTAGTCGGTTGTGCTTTTGGTTTTTTCCCATGGGTAGAACACTTAAATTTTTTAACATAAAGTGGCTACAAATACCTAAGACAAAATTTAGTTCGGTAAAATTTACAATTCTTGGATTGGTGGAGTTGCGATACTGGGGGAGCGTGCTAAATGCGGGTGACATGGGCATTATTTCACTCCACATGATTGTGCAAACCATTCTCACTATCCTCACACAATTAAGAGGCTCCCGTATCGGCTCCACTACTTCGTCGGAGCATACCTTTCGACCTAAAGCCATACACGTTGATGAAGAAGGGGGGCCTAAGTATTGTCGGGGGGGCTTAGTATTGTCGGCGGCAATATCACGACAAATGGTGTGGAGCATGGGTGATGGTGCGTTCCGCACAGAATCACTTGGCTATTCGCGGCACGTAACTTCCCGGCCGAACACGATCATCGGTGACTTCCACCGTATGCCCTGCGTCGTAAGGCTAGCTCACGCCCCCAAGACGGGCAAGAGCATGCCCTAAGGTGTAGTAGTGAACTTGGTTTACATGTCAATAGCGGCGGGTCGGCCTGATGAGACTTGGAGTGTCAAGTTGTTAGCGAGGACGCGGGCGCGACAAACTCGCTCGAAAATGATCGGCGTTGGGACCCGCCTCACATGGCGCGGAGCGCAACGACGCTGGCGGCCCCAATTTTCTTCTTAACGATCTAGAGCATATAGAAATGAAGCATGGAAGGATTTTGGGGCGTGTGTTAAAGAGTGGTGGAGTGAGTCGCTACTAATGGTGCTTCAGAAAATGTTGTTGGGTGACGGAACCGCTCAAACGGTACCCTTCTCCGATGCGAGCGTGCCGACGCGGTGACTCACCTCGTCGGCACGCTCGCATCGGAGAAGGATTTGGAGTGGATCCGGCAAAGAAAAGTTGAGTCAAAACACACGAATGTGAGTAGATCCGAGACAATGCGCGTGCTACCATTGCAAATTTCATGGTAGTTTCGGGGTTTGAAGTTCGGGCATCTTTGCTCGGAAAAATCCGGATCCACTCCATGATATACACTCCTCCACAAAAGTCCGGACAAGATTTCGCACCTTCGCAAGTAGAAAATGTAATCATGCGTCGGTTTTATTGACAAATATCCTGAAATAAAAGGCAACGCTTTTGCGCGCAAAATGGAATGCACCGACAACTACGAGGGGCGAGTTCGAACACTGCCGGGCATGTGTACTTGGGGTTATCGCGCCCGCACCCGTGCGGCACGCTCTTTCAAACAGTCGCCGTGCTTATTAGACGAAATGAGTAACGGGCGCACAACGCCGCAATATGAACGCTGATGCGACGGTCGCACAAATGTAATGCATAGGCGACGGAGGGAGGAGGTGTTGGGCAGGCCGCTGTGGGGGAAACGCAGGAAATCGCGTATGTCGACTTACCACCGATATGCGCACAACCCAAGGGCAAGCCGCTTTCGGCCACAATGTTCAAGCGACCATAACTTACTCATTCATAGTCAAAATTTCTTGTAACAGGTACCGTTGGACGCGTCTGTTCAATGCGCGTCGAACGCATTTACTACGGTGTTCAAAATCCCACAAATCGATTTGTTACGAATTATTTAAATTTACGAATTATTCCGGCACAGCTGAGCCGCAGTGCCAAGTAACACCCATCCAAGTCGGCTCACCTCCTGAGACGATTTGTGCGGGGTTTGTCGATATATGTCTACCAATTCTTTATTCCTATTGACCTCAGAGCCTAATTCCCGACGCGTGCCACGCGTGGGGCGGGTGTGGTTGGCACAAGCACATACCCAAGCATTCCAAACACCACCGTCAACGTGATGCGTCCTTAACGGCCAAGTTGGACCTCGCCCCTCCCCTAAGCCAATCGCCCTCACATGTTTACAGCGTGCAGTGTTTATCCAAACCTGCGTCATGTGCGTTTTTGCTCGCTTGCTTTCCAAAGAATCACCCGTGCCAGCGGCGTGAACTTCCGTGCTCTATTCACACACCCGCAAACCAAACCTCGCGCATTGAACACGGCACCCACGCCTCCAAACCCCCTCCAAAAAGCCCCCAAAAATACGGTGTTGTGGAACACAGAGAAGTATGCAGCTTGGTATGAGCGCTTGAGCAATGCCCAAGCGTGGCGCTCAGAATGACGTGTGTAGTTCAGACAATTTCCCGGGAGTTTATGGGCTTAATTCGACAAACTCCACCGACAACACCCGCTTTTAGCTGAGGTCTAACCACCCCGGATGGAGGCTTACTGCTTGCTTCTCGGCTCTCCTACAATTGAGTGGTACTCGGGTATCGTCGTGCTTGACGTGGTGAGAGGGGAGCGTGTTCTTGACTAGCTTTTGCTCAACATAATGCATGTCCAGACTTTTGTGGAGGAGTATAGATTATACTAGGTGAGGCCAACCCTACCTGTAAGAAATTCACATATCCGTCCCAAATAAAGCTCATTATGTCCGCAATAAATATTTGATGACTAGTCGTTTCGTGTTCGTAGGTTGTTGAGAACCCCACATGTTGCACCTATTGCGTCGTTTTTTCCGCTGTACAAACGTTGTGAGCACCGGCAGCAACGTCGCATGAAGCCATCCATTTTACATTCCGCGCTACACACACACGCTTTCCATCAAACCTGCATCAAACGACAATACCGAGGATTTCATTGATGTTGGGGGTGCGGAAGCTAGTACCGAGGATTTCATTGATGTTGGGGGCGCTGAAGCTAAGGACGAGCTCGCAAAGCTTTACCGTCGGCTAGTTTGAGATGCGAGTGGCGGGTCACTACTTGGTATGACATGCAATTGCACAAGGGAGAGCCACAAACGCGCAAAAAGGTGAGTTGCCTATGTATTACAACGTTCATTATTAAGGTGACGAGATACTGGGATGATGCGCCTGCGTATTTCGGCGGAAAGAGAAGCATGATGTGCGAAAAGCTAGCGGTGGTTCTATAACACGCGCATGAGAAATGTATGAATGATGGTAGCCAATTGGATTTGAAGTGGAACCAAAAGCAGCATGAGGCGTCTTTCAATGCGCATGCATAAGCAAGTACATGCAGCGGGTGCATCATTCACTTTCATTGGGCATGTAGCAAATTTAACATTCACGCGCATTCGCATGCACCATGATGGGCAACTCATTCATGGTTTTGGATTCGGTTGGGTCCCCACCAAGTGGTTGGCAATTTGTTGCAACATTTCACATGCAGAAATTTCACTGCCAAGGGGTCAAATATATACTTTTGGGATAGAATGTGGAAGCTAGATGTTGCGTCACGAGTTTGCTAGCAATTGGAGGTCAATGGAATGGACTGCGAGGCGATGCAGTGTGAAAATCACAAAAGAACACTCCAAAATGTACTTTGAAATTCTTTGTTTACTACCACAATCGAATAATTTTAGTCGGTTGTGTTGTCTTGTCAGTAAGCATACAATATCTATACAAAAAGTCCCAACGCGCTGAAGATGCATACTTAACCCATTGTGGAGGTCGGTGGAACGCGCCATTGCTCAAGTTTATTGTGTATATGCTGATGGTAATTGTTTAGAGTAGTACAACTTGGAATTCCATATTTTGCCTCAGCGGGTGGTCAATATTTTGCCAAAAGGGTTTTATTCATGCCAATAGATGTCCACACGTACTAGCTTGTTCGAGCATGATTTCAAGCAACACATAGGTTTGAGTGTTGGTAAGAACATGTCAAGAGGATTTTTAATTTTAAAAAACTAAGTTAAGTTGTGGCATTAAGTACACAAAGTGCGCAACCGAATAAAAATAATCGGTTGTGTCCGGCTATACTCGCTTGTATTCCAAATTCATCACCCGGGCATGCGGCGTGAGCTTCCATGCTCCATTCACACACCCGAAACCAAACCTCGCGCACTGAACACGGCATCCACGCCTCAAAACCCCCTCCAACAAATCCCCAAAAGTACGGTTATGTGGAGCGTTGAGTAATGTACAGCTTGGTATGAGCGCTTGAGCAATGCCCAAGCGTGGCGCTCAGAACGACGTATGTAGGTCATAAAATTTCTATTTGATTATTTGGCTTAATTCGACAAAATCCACCGACAACACTCGACTTAAGCTTAGGTCTACTAACCATACATAATGATGGGTAACTGCTTCTCGACTCTCCTACACTTGGGTGGTTGTAGACTTGGCATACACGTTCAATGAAAATGAAAATGATTTACAACAGTGACCAGACAATTTTAGCTGATGTCTTGTATTTGCCATCTAGGTCTTAGGATACAAAATTTAGGCCGGGGGGGGCTCCTTGTCTATCCTCTCCGTGTGGGTGGTGGTTCTGGCTAGGGTGTGGTGTAGGTGTGGTAAAGGTTGGGTAGGTTGAGTTCGAAATGTTGCTAGTGGAGATGTCTCAACATAGTAAGAGATTTGATGGTGTAGCCATTGGACAGAGTGTATGTGTAGGCGCAAGAGGATGCGGGTAGTGTCTCGGAAGGGGGTGTCGGAGGGTTTGTCGGAGGGTCATTTCTTGGGTTTATTAGGGTATCGTTGCAAGTGCGGGTGGGGGTGTGGGGGGTGCTTGTGCGGCTCATTTAAGGTGGGATGATTTCAACTGTCGCGCCATGCCAATGAGAGCGGAGTGCGTCAGCGAGGGAGGTGTATATCTACAATGAGATGGCGAGTGTCAGTGAGGTAGGAGTCAATGCAGTATTTCTATTCACCAATTTGGATTTTGCGGATGGAGGAGTACCTACAAATGGAGGAAGAGTAGCCTACGCCTAGAGGAAGAGTGGCGAGGCTCCACGAGTCTAATTAAGTCAGGCTTGTGCGCATGGGGTCGGAGCTAGGCAGGAAGGATGTCACTAATTAGGATGGCAAGAAAGCGGGTCAAGGAGGTGGGGTCGAGACCTTCGTCTGCGTCGACTTTGAGAGTGGGCATGAGGTTGTGTTGGGGAATATTATCGTCAAGGGGAGGGAGGGGTTCGCGGAATGAGTATGATGTGAATTTTAAAACAGTTTTATAACCAAAATCTGCGGAGATGGCGGTCCACCTCCCCCCATTCGATTATTCTAGGAGTGTGAGTGATAGTTGGAGAGCATTGAATTTTAGTGTCCCGACGGTGGAGTCACCTTTACCACTCCTTGGCAGCCTTGCGTTTGGGGCCCAACAAGCTAACCTTGACGCCGGCATCTGTGCTTCGTCTTCGCTTGGCACGCCGTCCCTTCAGTATGTTCATGATTTCTACCCGTTTGCCCCTGAGGATGGGGGTCGGTTGGCTTGAATGGCGGCTGAGATGGTTGGTGGCTTGGCCATTTTGGTGGTTGATCGACGTTTCCCAAGCTTGCGTGCGGTACTCTCTCGGCCTTTGCCGTCTTAAAGCTATGCTTAAATGAAGGAGTTTGTTTGGCGGTCTACACCCATTCCCTTCCGTGATGCATTTCTTCGGATGTGCGTAGTGAGTTCATGCAACATCTTTCCATTGTTCCTCACTGCACGTTAGGTTCCTATTCCAATGACACTTTGCATGAGGGTGGTGCAATTGTTAATGCCTCCGTGCTCCGCGGGCTTAGGATTATTTCCCCTTTTTCTTCTTCTTTTCTGATGGATACAATGACTTTCCTTCTAATCCAAGATAAAAGCGCTATAGCGCTACATAAAATGATGACATGAAATCCAAGAGACACGAAGAAATGGGAAAAAGGGGTCGGTCAAACTAATACATTTTTATGTTCATCTTGCTCGCATCATTTGCGCTATCGCTACATGCTATACCCATTAACGTAGTGACGCTTCCCCCGAA
Source organism: Tetraselmis chui (assembly GCA_026401115.1). NCBI lineage: Eukaryota > Viridiplantae > Chlorophyta > Chlorodendrophyceae > Chlorodendrales > Chlorodendraceae > Tetraselmis > Tetraselmis chui. Next base: position 13,932 of record JAPMLY010002291.1, on the reverse strand, counting down.
AATTAGCGATGCTTCTCCTAACGCGTCCGACGATGGCTCGCGCAGGCTGCGTAGATAGCCGAAGCCCGATCGAACAACCAACACATCAATCGGTCCCTTGATGGCTTGCCCTCGCTCGTATCCCTACCTACTACGTTTGCCACCGGATATGTTCCCAAAGCTACAAGCGGACATCAATGAGCGCGTCAACCTGCTTCGCTTCGCCAACTTCGCCCTCACGTTTTCTACCCGCGATCGGCCGGAGTCTAGGCGTTTTGCATCTCGTCTCGGCCACGGCGCCCTTGCGTTTCTTGGTTGCGGACCAACTTACAACGGGCCGCCTAGGCGAGCTCCGTGAAAGTTCCTAGAGTGCCTCGACGCCGTCTTCAGCGTCGCCGTCTGTCGCATATTCGGTCTACCATCACCCCGCATCGTCTCCACCCTTGACTCCACAAATTCTTTTGCTTCTTGCTATGTCTCGGTTCAAGCTATGAAGGGTGCATTCGACCCGGCGGGTGTTCACATGTCGGATGACGCGTGGGCCACTGCATTTGCCGACCACCTGGCTCGATGCGGCGGAGAAGCTTCGGTCCATACACCGCTCACTCCTGGTTAGTGACGGCCTTGCTGAAATCATCTCCAAGGATCCAGAGATTGGCGTCGAGGTTCTCACGGACCCCACAATGTTAGTTCAACTCCCCAACGGCAACGACGGCCTCCCTGCGGAAATGGGTGTCTTGCACTACCACGGCATTCGAGGCTCAAAATTTGCTTTTCATGCCGTGGTTTCCGGTTTGTTCGGCGTTTCTAGTCCCCTATTTCCCGAAGTCGCTCTATGCCGCGATGAGAATGCGAAGTTCGGGAAGTACTCGGAGGGGTTGAGGAGACTGTTAGCAATAGCATCCCGTTGCCTAGTGCTTATATACAAGGTAGCTAATTGTCATCCTACACTCCTCCACAAAAGTCCGGACAAGATTTCGCACCTTCGCAAGTAGAAAATGTAATCATGCGTCGGTTTTATTGAAAAATATCCTGAAATCCCAGGCAATGCTTTTGCGCGCAAAATAGAATGCACCGACAACTGCGAGGGGCGAGTTCGAACACTGCCGGGCATGTGTACATGGGGTTATCGCGCCCGCACCCGTGCGGCACGCTCTTTCAAACAGTCGCTGTGCTTGGTAGACGAAAAGAGTAACGGGCGCACAACGCCGCAATATGAACGCTGATGCGACGGTCGCACAAATGTAATGCATAGGCGACGGAGGGATAAGGTGTTGGGCAGGCCGCTGTGGGGGAAACGCAAGAAATCGCGTATGTAGACTTACCACCGATATGCGCACAACCCAAGGGCAAGCCGCTTTCGGCCACAATGTTCAAGCGATCATAACTTACTCATATATGGCCAAAACTTTTTATAACAGGTATTGTTGGACGCGTCGTTCTAATGCGCGTCAATTACTCCCGAGTTCAAACTCCCACAAATCGATTTGTTATGAATTATTTAAATTTATGAATTATTCCGGCACAGCTGAGCCGCAGTGCCAAGCAACACCCATCGAAGTCGGCTCACCTCATGAGACGATTTGTGCGGGGTTTGTCGATATATGTTTACCAATTCTACATTCCTACTGACCTCCGAGCCTAATTCCCGACGCGTGCCACGCGTGGGGCGGGTGTGGTTGGCACAAGCACATACCCACGCATTCCAAACACCAGCGTCAGCGTGATGCGTCCTTCACGGCCAAGTTGGACCTCCCCCCTCCCCTAAGCCAATCGCCCTCGCATGTTTACAGCGTGCAGTGTTTATTGTTTATTGCAGCGAGAGGTCGTGCGGGATTTGATGCGGTATATGAGTAGGAGATGATGTAGCCATTGGAAAGTATGCGTGTGGAGTTGTGCAAGGATGCGAGACGTGTCGAGGCATGCTTCGGGGATGAGTTTGTCTGCAGGGTTTGTGCGGGCGGTAAGTAAGGAGGTGAGACTCGCGGAGAGCTTACCTTTCCCACGGCGAAAGGGGGGAGTCAACACGACCGGCGCCCGTCTATGCTTTTGCGTGTCTACACGCTCCTAACATCCCTATTGGCTTTGCTTCTTCCTCGCCGGTCGCTCTCATGCGTCGGCTAATTCGCCCGTGGACTGTTTTTCCCGCTACATGTCAGACGAGTATATTACGCAGTACATCTGGAACCGCTTCATATCGGCAACTCGCCGGTAGCGGCACGTTCCTGTGAGCGCATGTCGCTACACCTACCCGGCATGACACACACGCTACAAGCACTACACCTTCGACCAAGATGACACCTTCCTCGACGCAAGATAGGCCGACGTCAAGACCTCGGCTGCCTTGAGGGGGGGTGTTAGCACTAGCATCCCGTTGTCTAGTGCTTATGTACAAGGTAGCTATTTGTCATCCTAGTACTTAGTGTTATGCTATTAGCGGCACTCTATTCCCTACTAGTGGCGGTCGGCCGGTCGTGCCGGTGTCTTCGCCGGCCGCCATCTCTCTCTGCTCACTTCTCTAGTCACTACACATGGCCCTCTTGTGGGGCCGGCACGACGTACGTGTATTGAAATTGAAATTGAAATTATCCACAACATGTGCCGGCAAACTGGACCGACTCCTGTCTCTCGGGCCACTCTACTTCGCCATTCATGACTTATTAGCAAGTTGGGCCTGGGTCTCTTCGACCAGGTACACCTATCGACACACCTAGGCACCTAGCTACATTGTGTGTCGACAAAAAACGTATCCTACCGTCACTAAAGACAGTAAAAAGATCCAAACTACTACTAAAGTACTACAAAACCACATTATACGGGGATGGGTCGGTAGCTCGAATGAGCAACGCCGATCGTCTTCGCTCTGGGCCTGGCCTCCCATCGAGCGCAAGACTGGTGGACAGGGCCGCTGAACAGCGAGTACCATTCACCTCACCCCACCCGAGCCTAGCTCAAAATGGTCAGTGGATCCGTAGCGACACCAGACGGTACACACTCAAAGGCGCAGCTTCCAGGAATTTGAATTTCATCCCCCCGACAGCTACCGCGCCATCCGCTTCAAAACCCGCACATGTACCCGTCACAGTACTACGGAACACTTGCGCTACAAATCGCTTACAAAAACCCTCTCTTACGGCGGCCGGCGCACTCCATCGCGCCCCTCCGAGCGTCCGGACGTCCCTGTCAATCGTCAACACCCATCAAACCCAGGTCCCATCAGGCCTGGTCGCGTGCAGCCAACACGCGCACTACTCCCATTACCCAACTCGACAAGCCACACTCACCTCCGCTACCTCTATTCCTCACTCGACACCCCGCTCGACTACAATGTCTTCGGCCCCCACCCCCCCCCCCCCCACCTACAAGCAAGCGCTTGTATGGGATCCCCCGCAACACGGCCGCTTCACGGACTTAGACCATCCCAGGAACAAACTCGCGGGACACCCGCTGACTCCATACCTCACAACCACTCAACTCCCCCGCCCCCAACAGATATTGGGCACAGCCTCGGACCCCCTCCCGCTCCATCGAGGACTCAAGACCCCCCTAGTCCTGTCCGTCCCACGGTCAACCGCGACTCTCGGACAGGCCGACGACTTCTCCACCAGAATGATCGACACACTCCTCCTTACATGCCAGTACTCCACCATCCCCCCTCACCTTGCCCGCTTCTGGCTCCATGGAATCTTCCTGCCAGACCCGTCGCACCCCGACCCGATCGCATCCGCCTGCTCGATGGCCCGTCGCTGGCTCCTCGAATGCGTCAACAACCTCACCGATCTTCCCAACCGAATCAAAAATATAATCGGACGGGAACTCGTACACCACACGAGCTGGTCAGCGAACTCCTCTCGCACACCACCCCCCACCGCCCCGAAATGTGATGATATCACCCCCCTACCCGTCGAGCTCCACGCGGGTAAGGGTCCGAATCAGAGATCGATTAATGATCAGTAATCGATGCATCGGCGTTTTTTGCAATTAATCAATTATCGATATTTAGGCACTACATTTATCGGATGCATCGATCTTTAAGGCTCGACTTATCAAATGCATCAATATTTAAAGGCCTGACTTATCAGATGCGTCGATATTTATAGGCTTGACTTATCAGATGCGTCGATATTTATAGGCTTGACTTATCAGATGCGTCGATATTTATAGGCTTGACTTATCAGATGCGTTGATATTTATGGGCTTGACTTATCAGATGCGTCGATATTTATAGGCTTGACTTATCAGATGCACCAATCTTTATAGCACCGATTTATCGGATGCACCGATATTTATCCCGGGATTTATCAGATGTATTAATATTTATTTATCGTTTCTACCATTGTTTCATTCTTCTATACCGCGCGAGCTTAAATCAAATTGCAATTCGCTTTATACCTACACTGACCATATGAAAATCTAGCAGATGAATGAAAAATTGCAATTCACAAACCCTAAATGTTTTTAAGTCATCGACAATGACGAAAATAAGATAGTTGCTTACAAGAAGAACCAGATGACGAAAATAAGGAGAAGGTGTTCAAACAGAACTGCATTATCAGTACTATACTAAGAAAAATGCATCTATGGCCACCGTTGGTTCCGTGATATATTAACGGCCAACACGAGCCGAGAAAGGGTTCATGGATTGACCAATCAGCAACTCGTATGCGTCATAAAAGGGATCATGGTCTCGCTGCCATGCTTGGATAAAACATGTTGACGAGGTGGATCGGCGCCGATGACGGTCCAGAAAGGGATCATTGGTTACGAAGATTTTGATCGACGGATGCGATGAACCTATGCCATCACCTATCCGTACATGTACTTTTGAAGAGTGTTGAAAAGCACAGTATATTAAACGCTTATTGTTATTCCTCTTCTTCGTAGCCTATCCAGATTCCAGAAATAGCACGAAATACATGAGAATATATTACGTTGCGTATGGATTTAAAAATAGTGACAATATGGGGACGAAACGTCAGTCTACCAAGCGACTACACGTCTGTAGTCAACTTGAAAAGCGCGCGGCAACCACAGAAACCAGTAGAATTTTTCACTCCGATGCGCGATGTCTAACCGTGGAAGGATGTCCGCCTCGCATCATTATCAACTTGTGGAGTTGGACGTGACGATATCGTCGCAGAAAGTCTCTAGTGGGGCGCGGCTTCTGCAAGTTGCGTTGGGATGGCCTCGTATCTACTCGACGCGGCGTCGAAGGCGATGCTACAAGACTTCGTCGACGCTTGCGCTAACTCGCATTAATCGTCGGACGCTCTGCGACTCGTAAAGGTGCGTACTGCAACATTGTGCAACGGACAACACCATTCGTTTTAGCAAGGGCTTGTCTACGCCGATGCAAACACAAAGGACTTTTAGACGTCGGTAGTGGTATGGAGATTGTGGAGACTCTCGACAGCTTCGCTGCAAGTGTAGGCAGCGACTACTATTTTTTAGTTTGCGTCAAGGACGGTATAGAGGTGAGTCCCATATGCTTTATTTCAAGTGCCACTGTGCTCCTTTAACGTCTACGTAGTCGTGCCCATATATGCCGAAACCCTGCAAATTCGAGCGCGCGCGCGCGTGCGTGTGTGTGTGTGTGTGTGTGTGTGTGTGTGTGTGTGTGTGTGTGTGTGTGTGTGTGTGTGTGTGTGTGTGTGTGTGTGTGTGCTTCGCAAGTCTTACTTGTAATGTATATTCTCAACTGTGTCGTGTGTGTGGAATGGACCTTTCATTATCAACTGACCGTGCTTGCTGTGACTTTTCTCCGTGTGTTGTGTTAGGGATGGTCCTTGGCCTTGTGGCGCAGTAGCTGAATAGTTTACGTGCATTGCCAACGACGACGGAATATCTTGAAGACCACCAAATGAGCAACGATGAGATGGTAATCACGTGCCAGTTGTTAGCTCCCATGCATGTCGTGAACGTGTGCGCCTTTTTCGCATGTAATGATCAATACTTCATTATAAAGTGTGACCCTTCACTGCATGCATTCTTTCCCGTTATGTTACGTGAGTTGTGTGCATTACATCCTGTGTGTGTGTGTGTGTGTGTGTGTGTGTTGTCTGTAACTTTTATTTATCCTGCAACTTCACCACTGTTTTGTTACGTTTTGACCCTTCACTGCATGCATTTTTTCTATTTTGTTACGTGAGTTGTGTGCATTACATCATGTGTGTGCGTGTGTGTGTGTTTTGTCTGTAACTTTTATTCATTATGCATCTTTACCACTGTTTTGTGCGGCCGTGTTGGTATGTTGGAATCAGTGTAAGACACCGTTCAATATCATTCCTAAATCAGTGGCTTCTTTTGCCTGTGTTCATTGGGTGTGTCCCTTGGGCCCGTAAAATAGATGTTGAACGTGATAAAACGCACCTCGGTGCACAAGTTGTAAAGTGCATTGCCAATGTTCAGGCTATTAGCAGCAAGCCTTCGTAACTTAGTACTTCTTTTTTGTTTCGTTCCGTAACAAGCACTTACAATCTCTCCAATACTCTCATTGCATTGTATTTGCTTCGGTGTGTGTGTGTGTCTCTGTGTGCGTGTGTGTGTTGCTTGTCTGCGTGAACTGCTCCTCTAGAGGAGAGAGCGTGAACTGAGTTCCTAGAAAGCGCTCATCTTCTGGGATACTTGTCTGGCAACGAACGATTTTGGGATACCTATGTGGCAGCGCACCATTTTGGGACACTTCCTTGGCACCACATGGTCCAGCTATTCGTAACCATGGTCCGGACTATCACCAACATGGCAATGCATCGTTTTGGCACCACAACGAGAGATGGCAATGGGAGCTATCTCGCCGGTCAATATACTTTTATTGTTATACCTTCTCTCTACTCTTTTCGAGCGATTACATAATATTCCTTTAACCCCAATGATCCCAGACACGACAACCTGTAGTGGGCAGGGTAAAACCCACGTTGAATGTGCTGCGCTGGGTGAGGGGTTTGTAGCACATTTTTTTGCTGGGTTGTATGGGGATAGAATGTAATTCACGTATTTTGAATAATACGTCATGTCTCCAACGTGCACACGGGTCTCAGCCTTGGAGAGCAATTGCATTGTGCCCTTCCCATCCACGACAACATGATTTGGGTTGTGAGCTGGGCATAATTGCAATGAAGCAGTGATTCACTTATCAAATGCACATAAGTTTTTCATGAGTTTTTTTAAATCTAGTACTTTATTTTTGATTTATAAAATTTCGATCTTGAGCGCCTGAATTAACAGATGCATTGATCTTTAGTGTCCAAAATATCAGATGCATTGATCTTTTGTGCCGCGATTTATCAGATGCAGTGATATTTTAGAGGTTGAATTATCAGATGCATTGATATTTTAGAGGTTGAATTATCAGATGCATTGATAATTAGGGCATTACTTATCAGGTGCATCAATCTTTACGTGAATGAAAATCAGATCTAGTGATGCGAATTTTTTTACAATATATCGATTCTCGATCTTTATTCACTGAATTGATCAAGATTCTCGATCTTTAAGTTTGAATTAATCACGATTCTCGATCTTTGAATTTGAATTAATCGTGATTCTCGATCTTTATGCTCTCAATTTCGATTCGGACCCTTACACGCGGGCTTCCAGGAAGTAAGACTGGCTATTCCCACCTCTTGTATAGCGGTTGGTCTCCTGTACCAGCTAACTTCACACCAGCGTGAATTCAGTTTGGCCGGTCCAGTGCCTCCCTCTGCGACCTTCTCCCCTTCGATCCTGCGCACTCTGAAACAGCAGAAAATTCGCTTCCTGCGAGATGCCTCAGCTCCTGCAGTTTCAGGTCGTCGTGTGAAACTCCGCTCCCCCCTGTTCTCCGGTATCACCGGCCAAGAGGTTATCGCTCTCTTACATGACCTCCTCACTTCTGACCTCGCAACCGCTCTCACCTCGTCCGGAACAGCCCCATCGACTCACCCCCAATGCAGACTCGAAGACCTTCCAGAACAAGCCCAGTTCATCCTTCAGTTCGCGGACGCCGTCCAACCGCTGGACACACCGACCCCGATCGAGGCCGACCCCTCCTCATTCTGGGTAAATATCCTCCACCTACCCAAGAATCCCATTCATTCACAATCCGGCCCTGTATCAATACCCATCTTTCAATATTCACCCCATGAAACCGTACCCCCTGACAATCACCTTCACTCCATCACCATCACACCCCCCCCCGTCTCAGGCCTTGTTCCCGGCCTATCATGGGAAGACACCTGCCTCACCACAGTCCTCATTCAATCTCGCCACTTCCTCTCCCTCCCATGCATCAACCCTGACGGTACCGTTCCCAACTCACACTGGCTACACACCCTCTTATCACAAACAGCCAATGAATACCTCACGCACAACACCCCCACAACCACCACCCCCTCCCAACACCCCCCCTGCCTCTACCACTACACAACCCTACAAAAGTTCCCCGATGGCTCATACTTTCGCTCACACCCCTCCGCCTCCTCCACCATCAACACAAGCATACAAATATCCCTCAGCCCCGAAATGTACTGCATCATCATCTCAACCAACGGCACTGTCACCATTCCATTGACCCACACATACACCCACAGAGGCGCTCTCACTCACTCCACTTGCACCCTCAACATCACTCCCCACCACTACTCCACCTTCGGAAAAGCCCGTCTCTCAGACCCCATTTTCACCACCTCCCCCTCTCCACCTCCCCTCACGATCACAAAACGTAACACCCTCCACCGCAACCCCCCCGCCCTTCTCCTTCAATGGTCCCGACATCTCACTGACAATCACATCCCCAGTCAATGGCACCTGGAACCCTCTGACTTCCAACTGCAGGGCGCCCGCCGGCGGCGCAGCGGCGGCGGCCCCGGAGGGGGGTGCGCTCGCAGGCCCGTCGGCATCCCCTCACCTCCCCGTGGTGGGCGCTGGAAACCCCGTAGCCGTGCCAGGCCTGGCACGGAAGGGGGCTAAGAGGGCCGACAGCTCGATCCGTGGGATCAGCAGCTGTCGGGAAAGCCCTGTACATAGGGCTTTTGAAAAAATAATTTCTGTGCACTACCGGCGCCAAGATCTCCCGCTCGGCCCGTCCGATATGTTTTTTCGCGCACAGATACTCCTAGATACAGCCTTACTTTTAGGAGTGGGACCTGTACTACGGCAGCGTTTGATGTCGAGGAGGGTACGGCCGGATCAGCGGTGGGAGGCGGGTGTTGGAGCTGGTGGTGGCCAGCCGGGAAGCAGCGCCAGGAAAGGGCGCTCGCTAGCTATCGACCAGCCCTGTGCCGGTCGAACCTTACCGAGGGGTGAGGCAAGACATGGCACAGGACGGTGGCTAGTCGCAGACGGTGGAGCGGCTACAGGATGCGGCGGCGATCCTCAGGATCAGCCGCCGCCGAAAAGCCCTGTACGGAGGGCTTTTTTGGACACTAAAATAATGTCCGTACCCGGCGTCGAGCAAGTTGGGGAGCAGCACCAGGGTAGGGCGCTCACTAGCGCGTCGCTACGTCGTCCAGCGTCATCTCCCGGGGGGAGGAGTCAGCTGGGACGGCAAGGAGGACAGTCGCGACGGGAGGAGCGACACGATCTGGCGGCGACGACCCTTTGGGTCGGCGCCGCCGGAAAACCCGGCACGGAGGGTTTTGCTTAATTCCGGGCGCCCGCGGCCCGCCGGATCCGGCTACGGTGACCTGCCCCCCCCCCTCTTCGACACCCACTACCCCGACAGACCTTCATACTCCTAGGAGTCCTTGAGCGTGGGCCCGGGTGAGCGCGGAGGCCCCCGCTCAAGAAAAGGCTGCTCGATGGACGCGCGATCGGAGGGGGGAGGGTACGGCCACAGGCCGGAAAACCGACAGGTACCCGGGTACCAGACAGAGAAAAAACCGGGGAAATGAGCGGGGAAAATTCAGGCGCGGAGGCAGGAGCGCTAGTTTTTTCTATGTCTGTGCGTCTCGGTCCCCCCCACCTGTCCTCGAGGTGATGGGGGACCTCGACGCGGAGGACCGCCGCGTCGGTGGACGCGGCAAGACCTTGGGGCGGGGTTAACGGGATGGAGCGGCGGGATCGACGAGCGACCGCGCGAGGAGGGGTTTTTTGCCAGCCTTTTCCCTCCTACCTTCGGCAAGACCGAAGTCACGCGGGAGCTAGATTAGGCTGGCCCGTCGTCCCTCCCGAACGCCGACCGGCCTAGGCCGGTCGACACCCCGGTTCGGCGGGAGCGGGCCGTGCATCGTGAAGGTCGAGCAGCAGCTTAGTTTTGCATTTCTAGACAAGTGGATTTATTTTTAGATCTGTTTTTCTTGATTACAAAATTATTACGCTGTTACTGCTTAGGTGGGGGGACTGTGGCAATTACTGCGGTTGCTTACAGTTATATAACTCCCGAGGAACGTCGGCACACATTGCAGATAGGTGTGTCGATAAGAAATGTACCTGGTCGGAGAGACCCGGGCCCAACTTGCTAATAAGTCTTGTATGGCGAAGTAGAGTGGCCCGTGAGACAGCAGCCGGTCCAGTTTGCCGGGACATGTTGTAAACAATTTCAATTTCAATTTCAATTTCCAACTGCAGGATGACGAGGACTTACCCCTCGACCTCTCCTCCCTCCCGGAAATTCAACTCTCCACCACCCCGGCCCTCTCATCCCACAACACATGGCCCCTACACCAACCCACAGCCTCACATCCCACCTCCACCTCCTCCTACCACGCCCACCCCCCCCCACCCTCCAGCCCCCCCCCTCGGTCCCTCAACCCAATATTCACCCCTCCCCTCTCCCCATCATCACAGAAGACTCCTCCGAACCCATGGACTCCTCTGCCTCACCACCCCTCCCCCTCCCCCACAAGCAACCCCCCCCCGCCTCCCCGACCCCCCAAGCCCCACTCATAACCACACCCCACCTCCCACCCTTTCCCAACACCCCACCCTCCCTCCCCCAGCACCGCCCACATCAGCAGGCTCCCCTCCCCGCCCACGCCCCCCCACAGACCCCTCACTCAAACCAGCACCCCCAGCCGGAGTTACCAAACCCTCTCGCCCCTCCCGCATGCAACCCTCCCCGTCCCCCCCAACCCACGTCCCCCCGCACCCCTCCCTCACACCCCACCATGCCCTTCCTACTTCTCCACACCTTCCCGACCCCAATCCCCCCTCAACCACGGACACCCCCCCCCTTGCCGCCCCAGCCCACCACCCCCTTCCATCCGGCTCACCTGAAGACGACGAACTTGACCTCGACGGCTATTCCGACCAGCCGGAGGACGACGCGGAGCCCTCAGACACCCTACCGGCCTACGCCGACTCCCCCAGTGCCTGCCACCCCCACATGTCACCCCCGGCCAGACAGGCCGACTATCATCATTAGGTCCCCTCAGAACGAAACAGAGGTTAGACCCCACACCCCCCTCCCCACTCCCCAGCCCGACATCCGCAATCATATTGTAAACACCGTACCTCGCTTCACACTCCCGGCCCACTTCAACCCCCGCACCTGCTGCACATCCATGCATAACTTTATATTCGATTTAAACCTCGACTCCGGTCTCCCCACCCCCATAGGCTACCTCGACACCTCTGCTGCCCTTTCCTTCCAATGGGGGCAATACCAAGACCTTTCTAACCTTTACTGCCTCGCTTCCGCAATAACTAAACTCCACTCGACTCCCACCAATGCGTACACAGTTATCACTAACAACGAAGTCGATAATCACCACCACAACTCCCATTACCCCAGCCACTGGTCCAATCTCGCCAACCGCGGCTCCCCCCCCCGTCCGGGGACGCCTAACCATTCTCTCCTCGTCCTCACATGGCAGAACTCACACTTCGGCCTCCTCCACATTACTCACTCCTCCGCTACCTGGATAGACTCTTTACATCACCCCCCCCCCGACCTCCTCGCCCGCTCCCTCAATCTCCTCTCCGACTGGAACTCCTCCCCCCCCCCTCCCATCGACGCCCTACGCTCCCTCAACCCACCTCGCCAAAACGATTCCGAAAGAGCATGGTCGTGCGGCACCCACGTCCTATTACACACATATTTCATCGCCACAGCCCCCCCGGACCAACACTACATTCCCCCCTCTTTCGACCCCCGGTCCTCCGTGTACTCCCTACACACTCTCCTCTGGAACCCGTAGAACGCCCCCCCGATGACCCCCCCCCGCACCACCCCCTCCCTCCCCTCCCCCATCCTCCCACACCACACATCCCAACCACTACACTTCATCACCCTCAACACCCGCGGCCTACACACCTCCATTATGGATGTTGAACACCTCTCCACCTCCCACCAACCGGACGTCCTAATCCTCACCGAAACCAACCACGACACCCACAAGTCCCGCTGGCGCATAGCCCTCCCCCAATACCACCTCAAAAGCTCCCGACCTTGCTACTCAACTATGCCCCTACCCAACGCAGGCGTTCTCTTCGCGGTCCGCCGAGCCTCATTCCAGTCTGCCACTGTCCTAACCCCGCCCCCCCACCTCATCCCCCATATCGCCGGACTAAAAATCGTCCCCCACTCAGGCACCCCTTACCTCCTTATAGGTACTTATATGCCCCAGCTCTACACCCCCCAACTGACCCGCCTCTACGCAGAAGTTGCAGCTTGGGGCCTCCGCCTAGCGGACGACCACCCGCAACACCGCACCCTCTGGGGAGGGGACTTCCAATCGACCACCAACACAGGTACATGACACCCTGCCTTCACCTCCTTACTCAAATCCCACCTCCACCCCCTCCACGACCCCATCCCTACCTTCCCCCGCAGCGGGGGCTGCCTTGACCACTGGCTCACCACGCCTCCTTCACCTATCACCCTCCCACCATCCTCTTGCTCGATATTCCCCTCCCCCTCCCACTTTACTGACCACTCTGCAATCCACCTCGTCATTCCCGCCCCTTTCTCCCTCATGGCACACCCCCCCCCTCCCCATACCCACCCCCACACACATCACACAACGCGCAAACTCACCTTTCGACTTCCCCTCACACCCGACCACATAAAAGCGTACCAATCCAGCACCCCCGACCTCATCAACCAAACGGCCGCCCTCCACGCAGAAATACTCAACACCTCACACACCTCGGCCTCCCCCGACACCCTCGACACCCTAGCCTCACAATTCACCACACTCCTCTCCCAACACATGAACCACGCAGCCACAGTTTGGCCCCTCCTCCCCGCCAAGAAACCCCGCCCACCCCAAGCGTCCCTTGACCCTACTTGGCTAACAAATAAAACACGCACTCACATACTCAAACTCCGTAAATGCAGCAAAAACAACGGCCCCCTCCCCATCGCCCAAGCCCTCTTAAACACAACCGAATATCTCTCCCCTGACGCCATCAAACAACAATGCCAAGCACGCATACGCCAGCTCCTTCACGCCACCACCACGGATAAGATAAAGAAAATAAAAACTCGAGCCAATGAGGCCTACGACACCTGCCCCAAACTCTCCCACCGCCAATTGAAAATTAAAAGCGGCCTCCTACCCCCCGCCGGCGCCGCCTCCACCCTCCACCGCATTACCAAACCCGATAAAACCACCGCATCCTCTCCCTCAGCCGTCATTGACGCGGTACACTCTCACTTCGCCAGCGAACTCGGCTGCGCCACCCCACACGAACTACCCACCCCCCCATGGGAACTCCCCGACAACCCCGACAACTTTACCATCGAACCCCGCGGTGACCCCTCTCTCACCCTTGCCGACATGATTACCCGCGACACTTTCGATAAAACCCTCAACTCCCTAGGCACCGGCAAAGCCCCAGGCCCCGACGGTATCCCCAATGAAATAATCAAATTCCTACCACCGGCAACCCGCTCCGCCCTCTTCTCTCTCCTCTCCCTCCTAGCACACAAATCCTACACCCCTCCTGATTGGTGCCACAGCACAACATGCCTCCTACATAAAAAAGGCGACCCCTCCCTCCTCGATAACTACCGCCCTATCGCCCTCATGA